>JANHAO010001173.1:0-34716 GCA_026873985.1 Saraca asoca
CCCCAACGGGAAAAGGGCAAGATCAAACCTAGTTTCCGCTATATAAATTGTTTACCACATTTTTATTACCTGTTTGGGACCTACATAATTGTATATTGGTTCCATGGTATGCTCACTAATTTTACTAACACCATCCTAAATAGTTTTATTCAACAATGAGAGGTAATATCTTTTTTGACCTTATCAAACTTTATAAACCTATCAGCTATAGAGCCTATAAACATTTTGACATTTGGAGAGTCAACAATACCTTTCATGATGGTCTTATCCTTAATATACATAACAACCATCAAGTCCACTGTATTAGAATGTGTCTACTTTCCACGAAGAGCCCTTATGCAATAGTAAAGTCATCATCTTTCTTCGATTCTCCCTCTCTCCATGTCAAATATGAAACTTGGTAATTGCTAGATATGATATTAGTAATTTAGCCCAGATATCATTTACTTAACCCAGTCCTCATAATTGATCCTTTTTAGCGTTTTCATGGCAATTGATTGCATAGGTAATGAATGATGGAGAAAATAGTAATTTATGAAATTCATCATAAATTTTTGAAATTACATGTTCAATGTAATCATACTATAATATTTCCTCAATAACTATGCAATTCTAAGTAGTATTACATTATGAAACCTAACACCGATAAGGCATTTAATGCTTTATAATATAACACAAAGATTGAATACTACATTCCTAAAACCTAACACCGATAGGGTATTTAAAATTTTAAGAACATAACACACTCACATTAGCACCAACAAACTATGTTAATAATATTACACTGATAAGATGTGTATATATATATATTACTAACATAGCACTCTCCTTGATAGAATTTCAAATTTTTATTTTAACAAAATTTTATGCAACTAGTCCCATAATAAGTGAGTACACAATTGTATAAAATTTTACGACATAGTATGAGCAAAATTGATTCTTACATAATTTTAAAAATTACACACAATAATGCAAAAAAATATTTAAATGTATAAACAACATCAAATTAGTCCATAAAAATACACATGTAGTTGCATATCACACAAAAATCATACAATAAATTTTCATGTCAAGATAACATGAGTAATATAATTCCGACATATTTCCAATTTTATGCATATAGTTACACAAAATTCAAATAATAACTAGACAATAAAATTCAAATAATAACTAAACAATATCTAAAAATTCTAAAAAAATTATAGATAGTAATGTTGGATGGTAAAATTTTCGAATTCAAATAACATCAAAATAACACTCAAATAAATTGCGTAAAAAATAATTAAAATAATTTTATTTTAAAAAATAGGAAAAATATACAGAAAATCTACCTTGAAGAATGGAGGCCATCAGTGTAATCAAAATCATCATCCACCACTGTCATGGCATCATGTGACCCACATGTGCCATCCCCGCATGTGGGTGAGGTGTGAAAGTACTTGAAGTTCATCTTCTTTGCCTGATAGTTTGCAATTCGAGTATTTTCAACATATTTTTGCCCATTTTTGACCCAAGATAAATTGTCCAAATCCAACTGCATTTTGGACAAATTAATGTATGGGTTTGTTTCTTAAATCATTCTAAACCTAATCTCCAAAACAATTTCACAAAATATGTTGTAAAGCTAACCAATCTTAGCTAAGAACATATTGAATTCAAAAGGGGATGATTGAAAAATGAAATTCTAAAATTGATGTTACTATAGCTCGAATTCTCAGAAATTGATTGAGAACTTTTACTTGTCTAGTTACTTTAACAATTAAACCTTAATCGATTTGGATAAATACCCTATAATTGGATCGAATTTTGACAAAAAATTTTTTTGCCTAAATAGCTTAGCAATAAAATTTCAAAATTTTAATTTTGAACAATATTTGCTTAAATTAATTTTTGCATTTTGTACATTACAAGCTCTTGAGATGCAATTATAAATTAATTTAAATAATATCCCTTTAAATTTTTTGAATTTATGACTTGAATCTTACAAAAAACTTCAATTACACCGATTCATGATTTCATTTGATGAAAATTTACAAAATTTTGTAATCAATTTAGAAAAGATAAATAAATTTCATGTAATAAATTGATAATATTTTTCATCACAAATTATGGATCATTAAGTATTTTAATCACATGAAATTTTAAAATAAATCTACACAAATTTGAGCCTTGCAACATAATTAAAAAAATTGACTATGTTACCAATTGTGAGAAATTGGAAAAATAAAAAGTAGCCAATTAACTTGATCTATTATATCATGTTACATGACATTAGATCTATACAAATAAATTTATTTATTAAATGATAGCTTTACCTAGTGTTGATTGAAAATCTATAATAGCAAAAACTCTTAGTCAGGTACGCTTTTCACAAACCTAACAAAGAAAAGGGAGAGAAACAAATTTGAAGTTTCAATAGAACAACTATTGTTTATACTAGGATGTAAATAAGGACGTGTTTTGTTAAAAAAAAAATCCTATCAAGACAATTGACCTATCATCATAGACTCAGTTGCTCACACCACTAATATTTACTAATGGTTTAAATATCATTATATATCTAATAATCTGATCATTTGTTAATTAACTTAAATAACTTAGTTGAAATGACATTTGTTTAATCTAATACAATATTCAAGTAAATTATGGTAGTCAGATAGGAAATTCTAACATGCTATGGCTGGCTCTCGGATTCTTAGTTTGTCTTAACGTCTTTCTACTCTTAATAAGGATGCTGAATCGGTTGGAACACAGCGCAAGAAGACTGATAGGTGGTGGGGACCAGCCCTATATGGCCCTGCCTCATAAACGTCCAAGCAATGAGTTGAATGATTCTACTCAAGAGTACGTCTTTCATTTGGGGTTAGTTGATGGTAATGCTAATAGAGAGCAAAGATCAAATAAATGGAAGTCTAAGGTAGGCTGTCTAATTGTGTGACAACTAACAAGCGAATGGCTTCACCAGGTTTGAGTATCTATACTGATTTGGCTGAGGAGGGGCCTGACCATGCCCTACAGCTTGCCATGAAAACCTTAAGTTCGAATTATCGGGGGTATTAATAAGGCTTCAGCATTAAGCGCTTTAAGAGCTCTTGTTAAATGAAATAAACCTGATGTAGTTTTCTTATGTGAACGTAAGGCTAATTCTGATATAGGATTACTTTTATATATCTAGAAAATTAGGACTTTTATGTACTTAAGTTGTAGAAGCTAATGGTAGGAAAGAGGGGTTGGCTTGCTATGGGACCCTCTGTTTAATCTTATTGTTCTGCATGTTTCTCAGATTTATTCATACTAAAATTTTTTAAATTTTTGATGAGGGAGTTAATGAGCTATGGCAATCAACCTTTGTCTATGGGTCTCCCTATCAGGCTCAAAAGTGTGAATTATGAATTGAGCTTTATAATATTTATTGTAACAATCTTGCTCCATGTGTGATCATCGGTGATTTTAATGCCTTGCTATTAGCTCCTGGTAAGCTAGGGGGAATAGCAATGGGGAATTCTCATGATCTTGCTTTTTGGGAATTTGTGCAACACATAGGGGGTCTTGATATTAATTTCCAAGGCCTTCGTGCAATTGGTGCAACAAACGAGCTGATAATATATAGCCAAATCCAAGAAAGATTGGATCGGGATATTTGTTGTCCACAGTGGAGACTTTTGTACCCTACGGAAGGTCTAACAACACATCACTCGGACACACACTGCTACTCCTTGATACTTTTGTGGATTCGGATAGGATACATAGGCCATTTTGTGGATTCTTCTCTGTGCGGTTTTGGATAGCAGTTGCTGAGATGAAGTTTCTTCGATATGCACTACTAAAAATGCGAATAATTAGCAGCGGTTCGGACCGCTACATGAACATTTTCCAGCAATTTCTATAAGCATTGCATAGTAGGGAGTGTTTTAGCGTAGTTTTGGATAACTATTGAGTTTGTATATTTAGTAGCGGTTTTAAACCCACTAAATGCTTTTTTTTTTTAAATTTTGCATTTAATAGCATTTTAAAACTGACGCCAATTATACTTATATTTTTCTATTTTATTAGTGACACTTTTGAACCGTCATTAAATATTTTTATTTCTTATTTTTTTTTAATATTTGACTTGTAAATATTTATAGTAATTTACAATTTAACTTTAAAAAGATAAATTCAACTAAAGTGAAGATTCAACATCATACACATGTTTAAAAAATCATAATATAATTCCACTAAAAAAAACATTCAACATCATAGTTTAATCTTAATTTAAATTTTATTATTGAGGAGTCATGTCCACTTTTCTCATCTGCTGCCTGCAAAAAGAAAAAAAAAATTACGAACAAATCAATGATGTTCTCAAAAAATTTATAACTTACTATCTTACTAAGACAACAGGCAGTGCAAATGCAACACCTTATAATATTGTGTATGTGTGTTTTTAATTAAATCCTTTGATTTATCACATAAGTATGAAGTGGGTATTGACACAAGCATATTCTAAAAATTCGACTACATGGAAAATTCTAATAAAAAGTCCATTAAGTTAGGAGTTAGCTTATGAGGAGATAATATATGATTTTCTTTATTGTTGAAAATGAACAATTAATTAGCATATAGTTTTTGCACATGCTATGTCCCTACTCATTTCACAAAACAAACCCTCTTAGATCCATTTCTTTGGGCACTCAAATGAATGAAAGAAAAATAAAAACCAGACTCATTGTTGAATTGTCAAGCCATCATTATAAAGCAAAATTTATCTTGTTCCCTTTGCTCTCCTTAAAGCTTATGGAAGTGTAGGGTATATATCTATCAAATTAATGATATAATGCACAACTATATATTTCAAAACCATGAAATTAATTAATGATATAACATGATTTTCTTATGAGGAGATAATGAAAAGTCCATTCAAATAAAAAGCACCCTTTGACGCCACCAACATATGACTTTCCATTTTTAATGCCATAAATCCCTATTATATAAGTAAGGAAAGAAAGTAGGAAAAAACAGGATGAGCTAATCAGTTGTTTGAAGCTTGAACAAAGAGGTAACACGAGCAGACATTAGACATGTGAAATAATAGTGTGTAAACTCTAAATACATTAGATTGACTAAGTTTCAAGCATTAGATTGATGCTATTCTCGAGGAATCTTTATATTGCAATTCAAATAATTGGGCAATTTCCTGTTATCAATGATTTTGATGCTACTACAGAATTTAGAAACAATGTTGTTAAATAAACATTGGATGAAAAATGAATTGACGACGTATGTATAAGTACGATAGTATTTTGTAAATATGAGGAAAATTATAACATTGGTTCCTATTAAACAATTTATGTCTAAATTTAATATCATATTTGACGTTGATTTCAGATAAGGAACCAATGTATTTAGGTTTAAACCATTGTTAAAATCTATGATTTCTCAACTGTCAAAAATTTTTATTGTACTTCATACAACTTTTTATAATATATAATCAAATAATTATTTTATTAATTTATCGATTGAATTCTTAACAAATTGTTTATATATAATTCATTTACTTATATGACAATATTATAATTAATTTTTCATTTTTCAAGGCTATGAAATTGTAAAACTCTCCAATAATCAATAACTTTTTTCCATTTACCAAGACAACGGGAATAGTAAAAAAATATTTGACATGTTTATTTTCCTGTAAATGAAGAAATGTACATTAGATATCAATTTTATATTAGGAATTGACGTAAATATATGATATTATATGTCGTTTCTAACATATTGGCTAACGTCTAAAGTCCACATGTATTATAAATTGCCAGTGCATCCTCTTGACTCTCAGTATACTCTAACATGATCTGAATGTTTATAGTCTATTTTTCCTTTTCAACAAAAGGATGATGGGTGCACTTGATGTATATATTATCTTGTTTCAAGCAATGCTTGCAGCTTTTACAATAATATTATTGTCTTGTTGCAGCAATGGTACAACATTTTTAACAATAATGTTGTTTACATTTTGCAAGCAAATGTACAAGATAATGATATTATTGTGAAAGCTGTTATACCATTGCTTGTAATTGAACAACATTTTTGTTAAGTTGAAGCTGCATTGCTTCCAATAAAATAAAACATACAACAATAATGTTTCTGTAAAAAAAAAAATATAAACAACATCAATTTTTTAACAAAAACCAATATCACTACTACAAACTTTAGAAATGATGTTAAATTTTTTTATTAATTTATTAATTAAATTCTTATATGATTATACTTTAAAGAACTTTATTATAATATAATGCATAACATTTTTTATTATAGTCAAATAATTTTTATTAATTTATTAATTGAATTCTCAATCAAATTATTTACATTCAACTAATTTACTAATATAACAATATTATAATTAATTTTTCATTTTTCAAGACTATGGAATTGTAAAATTTTCTTATGATCATTAATTCCTTCCATTTTATCAAGACAATGAGAATAGTTAAAATAATTTAAAATAAATTTAACACATTTGCATTCTGTTATACGAAGAGACTTATATTAGACATTGATTTTAAATTAGAAAATGATATAGATATATGATATTACATGTTAGTTTCAACATAAATAAACAACATCTAAAGCCTTTTGGCATTATAAAAGGCCAATGCATCCCCTCTCATTACTCAACATACTGTAACTTATTTTTGGAAAGAGTAGATTGGAAGTGGAGCACAAGAATTCCATTCCAAAACTAAAACATATTTGGAAAGATTTTTTAAGTTGTGGAATGAAATTCCTATTCCCTATTTTTCACTTTTCTAAGCAGTATGCCTACAGGAGCAAAAGTTATAGACATTGTTGCTTAGTATATCATTCTGCTCAAACTCTCTTGAAGGTTTATAATTTATTTTTCCTTTCTTTTCGATTAGCTTTTGTATAAATGATTAATTTCTATTTCTTTTTCCCTTTAAATAGGGTATATGCATTGATTGTCCTTTAAACAAGAGTCTTCAAGCAATCCCACAAGTTTCAACAATTTAATGTTGGTTTGTTGCAAGTAACCTAGAAGCTTGATTCAATAATAATGTTTCTATCCCAATTTTCTTTTTGATATTCTATAAAAATTTAATTTGGAGAAGTTTTATATAATTTAATAAAAAAGAGGAAAAACGTCGATTTTTTTAACACAAACCTATGTCTTTAACACAAACCGCAAGAATTTTTACAAAATTAAATATAATCTAATGTGAAAAATAATTCAATTATTGAAATATTATTAAATGGACAAAATTATTCAAGTAGTTAAATATTATTTAATGAACAAAATTTTCAAAAAATAGTTAGCCTTAGATAAATTATGTGTGAAAATATAATAATATTGTTATTCAAAAAAATGAAATGTATAAAATTAATTCAAAAAAATGTTGTGATATATAATATTAGATGCCTATTAGGACAAAAATTGTTACATCAATTTTAATAAAAACCCGACGATGATTTTATGAAAATTTAGGTAGATGCATAAGAATAGACATTGATTTCTTTTTAATAACTGACATCTAAAGTCTATGCTTCTTATGTAACAAGCTAGTTCTTCCTAACTCTCATTTGCTTTCCTATGTTTAAAACATTTACCCAATAACATTCTCTTTTTACTTGTTGCCTTCTTTAACACTTTTTTCTATTTTCTTCGCTATCATGGATCATTGCATTTCAAGTCTATCTCTGATCGAGGTATGAAACTTTGTTCTTTTTACACTATATTAGTTTTTTTCTTACCAAGTTATGTTGATGTTTTTTTCCTTTTTACTTTTTTTTTTTTGCTACTTTGTTCTTTGCTGATGGTTTGTATTTTTAGGGTTTAACTTTTTTTTTGTCTTTTGTTTCTTACTTTGATTATCATAAATGTTTTCAGTTGGGGTTTTTTTGTTGGCTATGTATTTTAGCGTAAAATGTCTAGTCATGCATACCCTGTTTTGTATCACTTGCTAGAGTGGTTATAAATATGGCTAAGATTTTCATTGTAATCAATGTAATAAAATCTAAACTTTGAACATAACCATTTTCCATTGAAAAATCTTCAAATGCTATCTGTAAAAACTATAAAAGCCATCTCCCATTTAGAATAAAGTTGATATAATAGTTTTCTATGACTATAGTTAAAAGTGAGTAATGTGGTTCAAAAATACTTATCTTTTCTTCACTAATATGATGGTATGTTTAGTTTTAGAAATATTTGTTTACAGGTTAACTTCTTTTTCTTTGTTCCTTTTAAACAGCCATATGGATCTTTCTTAGCATACTGAGAAAGATACGAGGGGTAATACCCTTATGAAGGAAATGACCCTTATTCGTAGTAGAGGACAGAAGATGAAAGTCAACATCAATGTTAAGGGTCAGGCTACTATGGTTATGGATTCAAAATATAAACGTTATATCAGGATGTTGGCACGTATATGAGTGCCAATCAATATTGAGCACTGGAAACAAGTAAAAAAAGACATTAAGGATAACATTTGATAGGATGTCTTTATATATGTTGGTTATCTCCAATTGTGTTTAAGATATATATAATTATCTTCTGAGAATAATTTTAAATATAAGTATAATCTATATGTGTGTTGTCTTGTAGGCCACCTTTGATGTTGATGTGGAGAGGAGAAAAGAAATCTTAAAGCTTGCAGGGGAGCAGTGGAAACACTTTAAGAACTAGTTGACAAGGGATTGCATCACCATCAAGAGGAAGGGTGATGAAAACCTCCTTAAGAAATATAATTTTCTTGATCAACAAGTATGGGATGAATTTGTGAAGTAATGCCAATAAGAGGCTTTTTAGGCAAATTTGGTCATCATATGTTATATTTTTTCAACTATATGTTATGAGTAATTTGACCATCTTATCAATTATATTTTTTTCTGTCAATAGGGTATAAGTAATGCCAATAGGGAGAGACAAGCCAAAAATAAATATAAACATAGGTTATCTTGTGGTGGATATGTGAAGCTTAAGTAAGCTTTGTTGAAGGAAAATCCTACAGAATGATAAGTTTTCAATCAATCTGATCCATAAGTTATTTCAATATCTTGACATGAATTGTGGAAAAGAGCTAGGGTCAAATATATGACCGAAGAAAGCCATATAGTTGCTCAAAAATTGTAAATAATTTTGCAAGTTTTTATTGTAATAAATATTCTTAAGTAATTGTTAGTATTAAGTTGTAATAAATATTATTAATTGTATATATGCCACAAGATTCTCTCACACAGCAATCAACCCAAGGAGATTTTACTCCATCCAGATGGACGGACATATTAACAATTGCATTGGGAACTGAATAGCACCTTGGCTATGTTAGGAGGGTTGGGGAGAAGTAGGTCTCAAGGCCTATTTTGGGGGATCATCAAAATGTCTTCGAGGATCATTAGTTTTTGTAGAGGATTTCACTATAGAGATTACTGCTCTAGTGACACAGAAGATGACAAAGGAGGTTACTAGTCAATTGAGAGATGAGAACCAAGTTAAAGGAGAAGAAATTCAAAAGATGTTTGTCTATATTTAGAAGATGGGCATGCAGTCACTCTTGGACCTGAGGGTATAGATCCACCTATTCCATTGCCTAGCAACGCGAGAGCCAGTTGCTCGAGAGACTTTGACCCATTTGCAGAACTATTGGAGGTAAATGACTATCATTAAAGCCTAAACTTCCTTTATTATGTATAGTTTATAATAGTTTTTGTGAAAAATAACATTTTAATTAACTTTTTCAATTTTATTTTATTTTTGTTTATATAAGAAGGAGCTAAATGCCTTCTAACTTTAGCACTCAGGGTACTTTTAGTGGCATATGGTTTTTCAAAGTCACGCCCTTCATTGCCAACAATTGCTAGGTGGGTAATCAAAGGTCACCATTGACACTCCATTGGATCAAAGTGCAAAATAACTGATGTCAATAGATGAACTAGGGATAGTGGGCCAAGCAATTGGGACTTCATCATAAGTCAAAAAGTCTTATCACTTTGGCTATAGAGGTATCCTTTTCTATCTAATAAGCAATAACATTTAAAAGACCCAATTTTACTATGTTTTTAATGTCTAAATTTTATAATTTGATACATGTCAACTAGGCTATAGAATAGGCCTGGAAGGTTGAGTGAAGATGCCTCATGTTGAGCCAAGAACAATATTATCATCTATGGCTAAGAAAATGTCAAATGATACATTCATCTATGTTCATATGGATGCTGAAGTTGTGGGTTATGGATGTGACATTTTTGTGACCAAGGATGGCATCATGCAATTTATATCCATGGAAGAGATAAATAAATCATGCATCCAATTTTTGAATTGTGAGTTTTTTTTTTTAAGCTTTTAATTCATAATCTTATTTATATTATACAGTTCAAAATGTTTTGTTAATCATTTCCTTTATTTCCTTATAAAGGCTTTTACATTGTGAATGTGTGACCAATGGACTAGATGTTGGATTTCTATGTCCACATTTAATTATTCTGGTAGGCTTCAACAATGATGAAAAGACAAAATACATCTCAAGTTTCCTACAAAAAAGGAAGCATTATGTTTTTGCACCATTTATCGAGGTATAAGTATCTAATGTGATATTAAATATTTTGTTATTATAGACATCAACTTATTATTACTTATTTGATATTTTGTTATTATGGGCAATAATGGATGCTTTGTTTGATATATCCCAAGCAAAATGTTTTTTTTTTACTAGTTTGATCCCTCAAGGCATCTGGTTTGCAAGAATATCAAAACCTTAGTTGCCTTATAAGTTGTTTTGTAAGTTAAAATTTAATTTTGGGATTTATATTATATATAATTTGCTATATTTCTAGATTGGTCTATTGCATGAATTTGATTCAACAAATGTGTTAAAACTTATTTTTTACTCGGTTAGCAAAAGGAAAAAGCCTACCCTAAATGGATCACCTTAAAATTAAGTTTTTTTTAATCATATTCTAAGTAATTTTGCATTCGATTGAAATGTTTATTTATATTTAATTTGTTACAGTGCCCTTGTCAAATAGGAAATGTTGAGTATAGATACTTTATATTAATGCATTTGAGTGAAATGATTACTCAAATAAAGGAAGGTCTCTATGATCTACAAGAGGTATAATAGTTTAATTTAGATATTTGATATATGGATATGTGATTTTACTATATGTATACCTCTTTTACAGTACTTTGGAGATTACAGTCCTTACATTCAAGCTCAAATTGACTAAACTCGAGATCAGTGAGCTGAGTTGCTCCTATCTTGTGATGATAAAGAGTAATAGCAAAGTTGTAATATTATCTATTTTATAGTTGTAATGAATTATATCTGTTTTATTGTACTATAAAATTATATTGAATTAGTAAGTATTTTGTTGTATTGTAAAGTTGTAATAAATTAGTCTTTTTTTAAAGAAAAAAAACATGTTAAGAGAAAAGACGTTGGCCTTTTAATAGAAACCAACGTTAATGAATTAGTAAGTATTTTGTTGCATTGTAAAGTTATAATGAATTAGGTTTTTTTTTTAAAAAAAAAAAAACAAGTCAAGAGAAAAGACATTGGCCTTTTAATAAAAATTGACATTATTAATGATTTACACGTTAGTTTCAAGATAACAACCAACGTTTAGAGTGAGTAGTTATAGAAAAGACATTAGATGCCTATTTTTAATAAATGAGTAGTTAGAAGAATGATTTTGATTTTGTCTTAAAAATCAATGTATAAAGTTTCAACGACATTAGATTTTTGATGAAAATTGGCATCTAAATAAATTTATATATTAGATATCTTCATTTCTTTAAAAAGATTTATATATTACAAATTAATATATTAAAGATATCTTTTTTTCTAAAACTTTTATTATTTTGCCTATATTTAGTTATGAACAAAATTTATTATCTAACCATTAATTTTTTCTATTCCAAACAAAATAATTCCTTTTTATAAAGAATACAGAATATTTCAAGAATTAAATACAATTAAATTAGTCAAAATAATTCAAGAATTTAAGCTTTAATTGAAGGGACAATTAGCCTTTGAGTAATTTATTTGTAAAAATTATAATATATTATCTAGGAAGATAAAATGGACAAAAATAAATTCAAAATAAATAAGAAGCTTTAGCGTTTCTTGTGTTTTAAAAAATGACTAAAGTCTCTACACATTTTAAATGTTATTTTCTTACTAATAACCAAGATCTAAAATTATATGTCTATTTTTTTGAAAAAACTAAAATCTCCACATATTTTAAATAAATAAATAAATAAATATATATATTATATACACATTATAGATTAATATATTAGAGATCTTTATTTTGTAAAAAAACTCTTATTATTTTGCCTATTTTTATTCATGAAAATCTCTAAACTCTTGGTTTTTTTATTCCAAATAAAATAATTCCATTTTACAAAAACCATAGAATATTTTAAGAATTTAATAATATTAAATTGGAAAAAATATATCAATAACTTAAGCATTAATTTAATGGACAAAAATAATTAGCCTTTGAGCAAATTATTCGTAAAAATTATAATATATTATCTAAGAAAACAAAATAGACAAAATAAATGAAATACATTAGCATTTCCGGTATCTTAAAAATGACTGGTTAGTTAAAAGATATTGATTTTTAATATAGGCCAACGTCAAATTGTCAACAATATCAATTTTTTAAAGAAAATTGATGTTGAAAGTTTCCACTCATTTTAAAATAAATGAGACACATTTGCAAGATTATGAAAATTAAGACGTTGAAATTTTTGTACATCTAACTATCACTTTCACTCTTTTCTAGATTTGATATCGTAGCTCTCTCACCATCCATCTTTGGTGCTTCGAAGGTACTTTGATTCTCCCTTTTACTCTCACTTTCTCATCGACCACAAAAACCTAGCTCACTCTTACTTTGCTTCTGTCGATTGTTTGAATCGATTTTCTTTATCTCCCTCTCTCTGTTCTAGGTAACAACTGGTTTTCTTCTTGAATTTTATTAATAATTAGTGTTGTATGGAAAAGATGAATTATGTACTAATTATGTTTAATTATATGTAGTAGTTATTTTACTTTGGACCACAATAATATATTATGTGAAAAATTAAGTGTACATTTGAATCGCAATTTTGTAGTTGAAATGTTAATTCAAATCGACCTGATTAAATTCATAATAATACTTTAGAACAAATTGAAATATTTTCAAAATTATTTGTTGACTGTATTTGTTGAAATTTAGATTGGGTAGTGTTGACGATCGATTTTGGTAATCGGTGAACTAAAGGTTCTGAAGCCCAAATTGCAGGGAAGTGTATGAAAATGCAAGAAAAAAATGAGAGAGGGAAGAACAAGATGAACACCAGCGATTTTTAATGTGGTTCGGCTAAAGTCGATTATTGACCCATACATCCACGATAGTTGTATTTGCTATTGTGAGATTTTTTCTTTGCATAGTTTAGCAAAGTAATAGTATATATATCTCTCACTATTTTTTGGTAGGGTGTCTATATATGTCTTTCTCCTCTCTTTTTACAATGATTTTTCCCCTTATTTATAGAGGCAAGGGGTTATAAGAGTAATTTGATAAATTGTAAATCCATCTTTTCTGTTGCATCAGGCAATAAATGCTAGTCAACTTGCTATCGGCTTTTAAGGGGTTAATCTATTGGTTAGAAGTATGTGCCTCTGGCTACAGACTAGACTTTGGTGTTCCATATCCATGTATGAGATCATTTGTTTGGTGATCTAAGCATGCATTGGGTGACCTATTGGTTAGTTCCCACAACCTCACTCTAGAATGGGCTGGGCCCTTCTCAGCTGAGGTAGTCCATTAGGCCTTAAACTAGCCCATTTGTAGAGCTCTAGAAATGCCCATAACATTAGCCCCTAGCTCCCAATTTGTTCTATGGACTGGGAGTTGTAGTTTGTTGGCAAAAGTCTTTACTTACGGTCTGTAGTGTTGTCATTTTAGACTTCTATCTTATTGCTTTATCTGCACCAGGCCATGCATTTAATGCACATGTTTTATAGCTGTCAACATGGCAACCTTGCTTTTTGCTAGATCGTTTAATTAAGAACAGCTAGGCAGTCTCTGGATTCATCGATGAAGCCAGACTAGTCCATATAAGATGTGAAAAACCTTCTTCCTTTTCCACAAAATGACTTAATGGGTGCATTAACTGAGCCCCCTATTTTTCTAATGATCCGGATCTTTGATGAAATGCTATGAGGTGTGTATGACCTGTTATATAGAAAGTTCTCATGGACAATTCCTCTTTAAGGATCTTGGGAAGTTTTGTATAATTTTCATAACCTCCTCATGGTTGTGCTATGGAATTCAGCCCTTCTAGTTGTGTTCTTTTGCGTCATTGCATGGTTGAGTTAACTATCTAGTTTCTCCAAGCACCTTGGGAAAATAAGGTTGAGGGAAGAGCTTTTAGCTAAGGAGGATGAGAGAAAGCTTGAGTGATTAGTTTGCTCATTAATTTTCTAGCTCATCGCATTTTAGTTTTTTGAAGCCAGCCTTCCCTTTAGGACATGGTAGTTGTAGACTTATTCTGATCTATACTTTTGAATCTTCATATGTAAATTTGCCTCGTTGAGGTCTTTAATGAATAAACTCTTTTCATGATTCTTGTGCACCATGTTGGATGTTCCGTATATCACAGAAGATAATATGTAGGTTGACACAAATTCTTGTAAATCACAACTAAATAAATAAAATATTAAGTTGAATGACCAATTAGTCATATTAATGTTTCTTGGTTGACAATAAATTTCAGCATTAGAGTGCCTCAACTGGTAATGAGTTTGAGTGCCTAGGTAGGTCATATGAGAGTTGTGCCTCAGTTGGCATAGATAGGTCACATAAGAGTTGCGCTTTGTCAGTCGCATGAAAGCTGTACCTTTAGCATAACTTGAATACTTCAGATAGGTTGCATGAAAGCTACGCTATAGCTAGGTCGCATCAAAGCTGCACCTTAAGTAACATAACTTGAATGCTTTAGATAGGTTGCATGAAAGCTATGCCATAAGTAAGTCACATGAAAGTTACGCCATAAGTAGGTCATATGGAAGCTGCACCTTAAGTAGCATAACTTGAATGCCTCATATAGGTGACATGAAAGCTACACCTTAAGTATGTCAATGAATGTTATATTATAAGTAGGTCATAAGAAAGCTATGCCTTATGTAGCATAACTTGAATGCAATGTGGACCAAGAGCTATAGTTTGTTGCTTGTGATCTATAATTTTACAAGTCATTCGACATACTTCTGCTTATTTTATCCATGGCACTTTCGTTTTTGCCACTAGCCCATGTGATTATTTCTACCTTTGGTGAATGTTTTTGCCAAGCTGGCAATAACTTACTATTGGCATTCACCAAATCGTCAGGTTGTGGGTGGTTGATCGATTCATAAATCCAATGGTGAGACTATGTGTGATATAAACTGAGGAAAAAACCCTTTTCCCCTTCTCATTTGTCATTTGAAACTTGAAGCTTCCAAACTCTTCTTTCTCATTCTTTCCATCAAATCTATAATCGTTCGTCATCATTTGTTGTCGTCAGTGCTATTCTTGCCTACTAGGCTTGTGGTTTGGGTTCAGATCACCAAGAACCAGCTTTGCATATGCTTCAAACCTTCTCCTTTGGTTAACTCAGTGAGTTTGCTCTCTTCAATTTTTAGTTCCTGGGTATCTTTGTTCTGTAATATGTGTGAGGTATACTTGCTTATTGTTGACAAAATCTAGAATGTTGGTTGAACTTGCTTGCCTAAGCATTTTCTTTTTGTCATGTTCAGTTTATCTGGTCGATTTGTTAGTTCCAATTGTCATTTTGAGCATTTTATTAGTTTTCTGGGCTTTAGTAGTCCAATGGTCAAGTCCCCATGTCTTTTGGAGTCCAGGTCTTAAACTTGGTTATTTGAGGTGTGTATGACCTGCTACGTAGGAAAACCTCTATTCAAGTAGATTTCTTAACTTTAGGGATATTTTACCTCCAGTGACCTAATCATTTCTCTTTCTATCTCTCTTTTTTTTTTTTTTTGCAGATGTCTACATTTCATAGACACTATGGTCACCACATAGGAAGTGGTAAAGATACTGAATCATTCGAAGGGAGTGAGGAGTAGTTTCGTGTCATAGAGGAGGCAACCTCTGAGAGTGGTGAGGTCACGAATGAGTTCACAGCTCATTCTGGCCTTGATAGGAATCCTTGAGCTATTGATAAGCAAGGGTTTTTGGATCATTCACCTTTTGCACATCACGCATCGACTATCAAGTTTAGCGAGCTCAAAGGAATAGCTCATATGTATCATTTTGCAAGGGGCTACCGTTCATAGCACCTTCTTTTAATGACCATCCTGCCTTTCCTCCCCTAGAGTTTATAATAATTAGTACCCAACACCTTGATGCTAGGCTCAGATTCCCAGTCCACCCTTATATAGTCAACTTATTGAACAATTTAAAGCTTTCTCTTTTCTAGCTGACCCTAAATTCATACTCTTAACTAACTTCCCTAGTGCTTCTTTACCTTAGGAATGGCCTTCCACCTCCTTCAGCTAGAGTCCTCTATAACCTCTATAGTATCAAGAGCATTGGATTGTGAGATGGAATTTATTACCTCTCAGCCCGCCCATCTGATTATAAGAAAATTTTATCTAAGGGGATGCTAAGGGGAAGTCCAATGTATGAAACTATAAGATTCATTGGTTTTACGTTGCCTGCCCTTCCTTGCATCATATTCAAAACTTTGTATTTGTTTTGAGTCCTGGTAAGTGAGTTGAGAGGATACAGGCTAGCTTTGGTACTCATTTTACTTTGTTTCAAATCTAAGCCCCTATTGTGTATTGCAGACAGAGTTGGGAAGGAAAGGCCAGCACTAAGGGTGGGGGAAGCTGAAATGCTCAATCAGTTCCCTACTCTTGAGGATCTTTAGAATGATTTGAAGTTTAACAAGGAGCTCCTACGATCACATAGGCTTTCTCCTACCCTCAACATTGAGCTTCTCAATAGCGTGAGAGATATCATAGCTCATAGAGCTAGAGAGGTCATTTCAGCAGGCTTTGAGAAGCATGCAACTACGATAAGACTTAATCTTCTCAAAGCCTACACCTCTGCCAGGTCAAGGCCTGCCGCCACTCCAACTTTTGTTCATGCTATTCATTCTTCCTTTTCAATAGTCATGATGGAGACTTCACGGGCGTTAGTCCTTGTTTTGTGGCTGGAAATGGTTGAGGCCACAAGAGGGCCAGTGAGGTCTCTTGGCTGTGGGGAAAAGTCTCTAGATGAGCCTTCTGCTAAAAAAACAAAGAGCTAACAAAGGGAAAGAGGTAGCTGCTACTTTAGAATAGGAGAAGTCTGAGGATACACCAGAAGAATGACTCAATAGTCTGGGTCCTAAGACAAGGGAATATTATGATTTCCTTCATAAGCATATAGGCTAGGTCTTGGGGACCTATATAGAATCATTGGAGTGTAAAGACACATAAAGGGATGGCTTGACGGGCCTGATAGTTCACCACTTTATACTGGAAAGTATAATTCTTTCTCTTCAATTTTTCACTTCTTTGATAGGTAATTTAATAGTTTTAGTCTTTTCAAGGCACACTAGAGGTGATCAAGTTAAGGGATGAGATCTTATCTTGGGATAAGGGGTGAAGCAAGCTCAAATGTGACCTAGTTACTTTGACATAGAGGCATTAAAGCTGAGGAAAAAATTGCAACATTACGAGGCCCAGCTACAGAATGCTAAGGTAGCTAGGAAGGAGGCTGAGGACGTTTTATCTTACGTGACGTCTAACCTTATCTCAAATCTTAATAAAACTACTGATAAGCTAAGGCAATTGAAAAATAAGTTGGATGCGATAATGAGACAGGCTGAGGCTATTGAAAACAAGAAAGAAGTAGCTAAGGATAGGGCTGCTCAAGCTGAGGAGGAGGTCACCTAAGTCAGGGGGAGACTGCTGCTATGATCGCTCAAGCTTAAGATACTATGGTCTCTAATACCATCGGTAATTTTCTGTTTACTCTATGGAAAAAGCACCAAGATATAAACTTCACCTTTTTTTGGTAAGGACATTCAAGCAATTATCTAATGTTCATGGACGACAAGAGGGCAGCTTTAACTCCGAGTGTAGAAACTAGTGGCAGGGGTTCCCCTGATCAGGGCGATACTCAGGTTGGAAGCAACTTGTAGGTTACGGGAAGAGCTATAATGGGATTCAAGGAACAAATGATAAAAAACTTACCTATGTCTTATGCTAGCTCTTCGATCCCTCAGGACTCATCCAAGCCCTCGACCTCTCTATAGATCATGCCACTGTGACCTAGCTTCAGGCTTTTACTTTTGAACACTTTGAATGTACTCCCACTGGATAGATCATTTGTAATGAAAGTAATTGTTTTTTTTTTATGAACCTATATAAGCCATTTACTTTGAAATGAATCTATTTAACTCTATTGTTCATTCTGGTTAATTAACCATTCGAGCTTTTGCCAAGTCAAATACTTAAATACTTTGTTAGCAAACCATGGCTTTATGCCTAAATGCTAGATTAGTAGGTGGCGGCCCTTGTAGCTAGCAAGATAGCTGGTCGAGCTGATAGCTTGAATACTTAATAAGCCAACGGTGGATTATTTTTCAAGTTGAATGCCTAGTAAATCACAGATTGTTAACATGGATGGACGTCAGCAGATCACACATTGTTAACTTGGATGGACGGTCGCACATTATTAACATAGATGGACCTTAGTGGATTGCACATTATTAACATGGATGGATCTCAGTAGATCACACATTGTTAACATGGATGGATCTCAATAGACTATACATTGTTAACATGGATGGACCTCAGCAAATAATACATTGTTAACATGGATGGACCTCTGCACCTTGATGTTGCCAATCTTAGCCCGAATGACTAGTGCATCATTGTGGGGGGACTGAACACCTTGCGTATCATCATCTATGAAGGTGTTGCTGTCAAAAGTGGTTCTGGCCTTCTTGGTGGGTCTTTCAGATTCACAACCCATGAACAAGACATGATTTGCACTTCACACATAGCTATTCAAAGTGCCTACAATATGTGGCCCACCACGTATTGTGAAAATGGTTCTTACCATAGGCATCTACTCTTGCTTGGCTTGTTGGGATGGCTGCTATGTTAGTTGTTGGGGTTGTTGAGGTCGCTATCTTGTAGGTTGCACCACATAGTCCCTTAAGTAACCTCACTTGATCAGATCTTTGATGGCATCCTTAAGCGACTTACATTCAAAAGTGTTGTGCCAAATTTCATTATGATAAGCATAAAACTTGCTAGCATCCTTGAACTTGTTTAGAGTCTTTATGGGTCTGGGCTACCCAAAATCCTCCCTCTGCTTTCCAGTTACATATATCTTATTTGGGGTATTGCATAGGATGCTATAGTTGTTGTGGCGGCCTTGAGGCAGAGGTCGCTCCTTCCTAGACTTCTTTGCAAGTTGGTTACTAGCGCCATCATTTTGGCCCATCTTGCCATTCCTACTATTGCCCCCTGTTTTATTCTTACTTTGAGCAGAGCTACTCACCTCACTCCTTTGACTAAGCTTCTTTAGGCAAAAGGTCTCTTCCCATCTAACCTTTATGGTAGCTTGCTCATAGAATTCCCTTAGATCCCTCACTGAAGATTTATATATGCTTTCGTATAGTGTCCCATCTTTGGGGAGCCCTACTGAGATTACTGTTAGGATGCTGTTGTCGGAAGGATTCTCCATGTTGTTAACCTCGCACCTAAATCTCATAATGTAATCTTTCAATAATTCATCCTTCCACTGAAAGATTCTTACAAGGTGGCAAGATGGTGTGAGCTACCTTCTAAGAGCTCTATATTGATTAACAAACCTTCTTTGGCACTTTTCCCAACTGTCGATGTTATGAGTTGGGAGACTCTTAAACCATGGTTGGGGTACATCTCCAAGAATAGCTGGGAAGACACCACATTTGACCAAAGGATTGGTCGTTTGAAGATCTATCTGGATATTGAAAGTATCCAAATGGTCATATGGATCATTATCCCCATCATACGGTGGGATGGTGGGAACCTTGAATTTGTGAGGGAGAGGCTCTATCTTAATCTCCCTGGAAAAAGGCATCCTCTCCTCATAAATATCTAAATGGCCCCAAGCCAGGGGATGTTTCTCTAATTGCTGCACCCTCTGTAGTAGCTCCTCCACCATTGAATCCTTGGCTTTAGTTTGTCGGCTCCTAATACTACCACGACCTATATTTAAACCTTCAGTATGATGTGAGCTCCCAGGTCACTCATTTCCATCATGCTCGTGAGTTAGAGGCCCTCAGATTTAGGTCGCAAGTTGGTGGAGTGAGTTGAGTCGACACGTCAAGGCTTTTCTCAGCTGGCTTCTTTTTCTGGGCTAACAGCTCTCCTTGTGGCTCTTAGATCGCTCTCCCGATCACAGTAGCTTCAACATGTCTTTGAATCCCCTAGGTGTGCGCTTGGGCTAGCACTGTAATTGCATCAATAAGTCTCTTGACCATATTGTCAAGCATTTTTTAACATTGACACAATGCCTGTATACTGTCAATCCCCAAAAGAACAAAGGCGGGCTAGCCAGTGGTAGGAATAAAAGAAGTACTTGCTGGAAATGGGTTTTCATCTACTAGTGTGTTTTGCTATTGTTTTGCATGACTGCTCAGTTGGTTAATGGCGGTGTCTGAACTCCTTGTTATTCTCCCTCTTGCCATTATGGTTGGATGGTGAATTAGCAGAAAAGTAGTTTGGCCATCCTTTTAGCACCAAAATGTTGATGGTTGATTTTGGTAATCAGTCAACCAAAGGTTCTGAAGCCCAAACTGAGAGGGAATGTATGAAAATGCAAGAAAAGAGTGAGAGAGGGAAGAATAGGATGAACACCAGTGGTTTTTAACATGGTTCAACTAAAGTCGGTTGTTAACCCCTATGTCCACGATAGTTGTATTTACTATTATGAGGTTTTTTCTTTGTATAGTTTAGCATAGTAATGGTATATATATCTCTCACTATTTTTGGTAGGGTTTCTGTATATGTCTTTCTTCTCTCTTTTTACAATGATTTTTCCCCTTATTTATAAAGGCAGAGGGTTACAATTATAATTTGATAAATTATAAATCTATCTTTTCTATCGCATTAAGCAATAAATGCTAGTCAACTCACTGTCAATTTTTAGGGGCTAATTTGTTGGTTGGAAGTATGTGCCTCTGGCTACAAACTAGACTTTGGTGTTTCGTACCCATGCATAAGATTGCTTGTTTGGTAATCTGAGATAGCATTAGGCTATCTATTGGTTAATTCCCATGACCTTACTCTAGAAAGGGCTAGGCCCTTCTCAGCCGAGTTAGTCCATTAGGCCTTAAAACTAGCCCATTTGTAGAGCTCCAAAAATGCCCATAACAAGTAGTCATGGATCATAAGTGGATGTCTACTACTTGATTAAGTGAAGCATATGCAAATGGGGTTAGGGAGTTTATTAGATTTGTTGTTGATCAATATGTTGTAAATAGTAATAAGCTAATTAGGTGTCTTTGTGTGAGATGTTTTTGTGTTGAGAGAATGAAGTCAAGGAAGTAAAAGATCATTTATTTATTTATGACATTGATAAAAGGTATAGATGATGGATATGGCACAATGAAACTGAATTAGCTAGTATGTCTAGTAGTTATCAAGAGAAGGGAGAGTACCAAAATGATTGAATTGATGTGGGTTCGCATGATCGATTGGAAAATATTGTGCATGATGCTACTAAAGATAATTTTATTAAGTAGCTACATATCCTTGAAAGTTTGTTAAGTGAGGCAAAAAAGTTTATATATCCAGGTTGTACTAAATCTACATGATTCACTACTGTGTTAAGATTGTTCAACTTGAAAATGGGGAATGGGTGGAGTGACCAGAGTTTCACGACCTTACTTGAAGTGTTGAAGGAGATGCTTCCAGAAGGTAATGAACTTCTAGATAGTACTTTAGAGGCTAAAAAAAATACTATACTTGATTGGTATGAAGCATAAAAAGATAGATGTTTGCCCTAATGATCATATATTGCACCGAAAGGAGTACAAAAGTTTACATGAGTGTCCAAAATGTGGGGCATCATGTTACAAATTGAAGAAGAATGATGTGGTGAAAAATAAAAGGGCTCATGCTAAGGTGTTATGGGGGTTTAAATGCATGTTTATTAATGCAAGAGATGCTAAGAACTTAATGCAACATGCAGATCAGTTGATTTCTAATGACAAGTTTCAACACCCAACTGATTCTCCTCAATAAAAAACACTTGATTCATTGTTCCTTGAATTTCATAATGAAGTAAGAAACTTTAGGCTTGGACTTTATACAAATGGAATGAACTTTCATGGTGACTTGAGCAACAAACATAGCACATGGCCCGTTCTATTAGGATTATAATCTACCTCCTTGGTTATGCTTGAAGCATAAGTATATAATGTTGCTTTTAATGATTTCGAGGTCCAAATAGGTAAGAAATGATATAGATGTCTTTTTGGCACTGGTTATTGAAGACTTGAGGATGATATGGGGTAAAGGTGTGTTAGTGTTTGATGCACATCATCAATAGTCTTTTCAATTGCATGCCTTGCTTTTTTACATAATAAATGACTTCCCAGCTTATGGAAACTTGCTTGGATATAGTGTAAAAGGATATAAACTATGCCTTATTTGTGAGAATGATACATCTTCTTATCAACTTAAGCATAGAAAGAAGAGAGTATATCTCGATTACCAGGGATTCTTTCCTTAGTTCCACCATTATTATAGGCAAAGAAAGGCTTTCAATGGGTCACCAAAGGAAGGAAAAGCTCTAACACCATTAACTAAGGACCATGTTTATGAATGGATGAAATATATTGATGTCATTTTTGGCAAGTGATATACACCTACTAGTGACAAGATTTCATGGAAAAAGAGGTACATATTCTTTGATTTTCCATATTGACAAATCTTATTTGTGAGACATAATATTGGTGTGATGCATGTGGAGAAAAATATCTGTGATAGTCTCATTAGAACACTTTTGAACATACCAATTAAGACCAAGGATGGAGTTAAAGCCAGACTAGACTTGGTTAAAAAGACTATGCGAAAGGAATTAGCACCAAAGAAGAAAGGTTAGCATATGCATTTGCCTCCACCTTGTCATAATATGTCTATAAAGGAGAAAACAAATTTCTATGAATGTCTACATGGTGCTAAGGTGCCGTAAATGTATTATTCAAACATCAGAAGCCTTGTTTCAATAAAAGATTTGAAATTAGTTGATTTGAAGTCTCATGATTATCTTAATTTGATGCAACAACTATTATCAGTGGTTATCTGATTGATGTTGCCTAAACATATGAGATACATTGTTGCTACACTTTGTTTTTTCTTTAATGCACTATGTAACAAGGTCATTGACCTTGAAAAATTGGATAACTTGCAAAGGAAATTTGCTGTTACGCTAGGTCAACTTTAGATGTATTTTCCACTTTCCTTTTCTGACATCATGGTGCATTTAGTTGTTCATTTAGTAAGAGAGATAAAACTATTTAGACTAATTTATTTAAGGTGGATGTACCCATTCGAGCAATATATGAAAATCCTAGGAGGATATGTGAGGAATCAACATTGGCCTTAAGGATATGTTGTTGAATGCTATATAGTTGAAGTGGTTGTTAAGTTCTGCAGAGAATACTTATCAAATTCAAAAGCTATCCGAATTCCTAAGTCTTGTCATGAGGTTTAAATTGCAAGTAAAGGTACACTGGGGACCTAAGTGGTGAGCATCACTCATGAAATATGTTTACAAGCACACCTTTATGTCTTGCGTAATATTGAAAAAGTAGAGCCTTACTTGGTCGAGCATATAACCCTTACAAAAAAAAAATGTGAAAGAATGAACAATGGGTACAAGTTAAACACAACTTTTCCTTCATCAATTGGTTTCAAAATTGAGTTCGTTTTCGATTGGCATAAACACCAAATGATATTTTTAAGACAATAAGATGGCTAGCCCATAGGCCTTGCATGGAGGTTTTATCATATTGTGGATATGACATCAATGGGTATTTGTTCTAAACAAAGGGATAGGATGATAGAAGCACTACATAAAATAGTAGGGTTACTTTGGTGGCTCAGTCAATGCATATGTCTAGTTTCAAAGATAAAAATCCTGTATACATGAATATGCCATATTACAGGTCATTAAAGACATATCACACCTTGACTACATCAAATTCAGGGTCCTATGTTTCGATGTAAATGGGTTGAGAATAACAATGACATTTGAGTCGATGGGTTAAGGTTCACATTGGTGGATGTTAACAGGAAAGGTCTTGAAGGAAAGTTATTATGCCAACTCCCTGCTTTTCAAAGACAAAGAGTCTTATTCCTTCACTAGTTCAGGAATATGGCTGGTTAGATCAAAGATGCTCTTGTCTCGATCAACCACTTCCTTCATTCTAGCCTCAACATCTTTCCTTAAGCCCTCTACCACACTTGGGTCATAGTTTACTAGCTCTTTTTCATTCCTTGAAAAAGTTAGCATAGTGGCCAAAATGGAAGCAGCCAAGCAAATGATTTGGGTAATAGAAGACTTCAAAAGATTGAAAGAACCATGATCTAATATGAATCCCTCATTGCAATCTGGATCAGTGAGGAGTAATAATTGGCTATGCAAAAAAGTGCTATAGTTTACATCTTTGTACCATAAACTATCTATGGTATCAAAGGACAAATTGCCTCCTTCAAGGGCTTCAATTAATAGTAATTCCTTTTAAGTGCCCACTTTCATCTTCTTGGAAGCAGAAGCAGGGGATCAGAAGAGCTACTCTCCTTACCTTTAGAAGAGTCCTTAGAAGGAGCCTTTTGCTTGAGTAAAGATAGTGCCTTGGTACGATCAAAGAAAAGCTTAGTCTAGTCAGGAGAGGCTAAGTCATCGGTAGCAACCACTTCTAGCCTCAACTCGATTTGAGTAGTCAACAGAGCAATAGGCTTCTACCTGGCCAAGACTAGGGCATGGACTTCCACCAATTGCATAGGGTCCATTTTTGAATGGTGAATTTTTATCACTTCTTTATTCAAATAGCAATATGAAAAAACAAAGTGAAAGCCAATAAAGCTAGAGTAAAAACAAATTATGTACAAAGGATGAATTATGCATCAAATAGCCATAATGCCAGTAGTCAAACGATGAGGTCTTATTTATTGTCTGAGAAGCCTTTAAGAGGATGGTTCCAAAGCTACTTTGTAGGAGAAGTCCATTTAGTCAAATAGAATGGCCCTCCATCTTGAAGAAAAAATGAATAAAACCAACCCCTCAGTCATTTGAACTTTGAGAAATGAATGTTTCCAGGTATGAACACTAATGAAAATATTTTCTATAAAAGACCAATTGAGGCACTAAATGAAGTATATCCAACCCTTGGCTTTTTGCTGAGAATAAGTAAAGAAAAAGAAGAAAGACCCCACAATCAAGGTGAGACAAAGGTGAATGCTTAAAACTTCAAGGCAAAATAGGAAGGCCTAAGTGTTCCAAGTCAGTAAGGATGAACAAACATTTAGGGCCTGGAGAACACTTGCTTGAAATATAGAGAAAGTAAGGCAAACATGGAGATGATTGACCATGTCTCCATAGAACATCATGAAGGATGCAGTATCATATCTACATGCCCACTCATCCATTTCGATAGGTTTAAAGAAGATCCCCTTAATAGTCTCATTCAAAATATAGACCTTTTCTAACTTGTAGATGACATTTGAGTCACTTATTAGAAACAACAATTAGCTTCACATTAGGGTGAACCCAACTTAGGTTATTTGGAGTGACGTTAATCAAGTGAACCCACTCATTCTCATTCTCGTAGTGAGACTACTCAACCATGATTGTGTAGAGAGAAAGAACAAAATGATAGACTATGCATTCAAAAGAAAACTCCCTTAAGTCAAATGAAGAGTTAGAGTCAAAGGATAGGTCGATTGGGTTGCCCAATATACCAATCATGAAGTGAAAGAACACAAAGACGAGGACCATCTTCAAGGAAAACAAAATATGGTTAGAATGAGTGAATAAAAGGAAATGATGATTAGGCAAGGATGAGAGAACAAGCAAATGAAGTCAGAGCAAAAAGAAAAGGAGAGTTAGGCTGAAAGACACGATGGGCATTAGTTCCTCCAATGCAACCTAATGAAAGCCAAGACAAGCACAAAAAATAGCACCACAAAAAAAAAACCACCATTGCCAGTATATTTCAAAGAAAGAAAGAAGAAAAAGAAAACTAAAAGCAAAAATAGAAGTAGTACAAAAAATTTACCTATAGGAGAAGCGGTGGAGCAACTGAAAACCACAAGGAATATTAGAGAAGATAATGGAAAGTAACAACAAAATCTGGGCTCTTGGACGTAAAACACAAAGCTTGGTACTGAGGGGCCTGGATCAGCTTTTATAGGAGAATGAAGGAAATCCAATGGCTGGGGAGAGTTGAGATGAATGGCTTAAATGAAGATCCTGTCCATGATGAGACCATTGCAGGTCTTGAGACTTCTTGGAAGGGCAAAGGGCCATCATTACCTGCGAGGTACAGAGGTCAATTAGTCTAGGAAAATGAAAGGTTTCTAGTAAATCAACTGTTACACCTACCAAGGTGAGGGGCAAATGACATAGCCCAAATTAGTCATTAGTCTCCAGATGATCAACCACAAACAATCGGCCAAGACTAGTTGGAGAAATGGCTATGGCAGGGGCAATCTTAAACCCATACCAATTGACCTGCTATATCTAGTCGATTAGTTTCTTCATGGAAATTGGCCAAAAGGAGGCTTAGCAAATCAACCACCTAACTAACACATGATGAAAGGTGTGACCCAAGTATAGATAAACAATACGATAGCAACAACTGCCTAGCTGAAATCTCATTAATACTACCAATACGTTAAAGACACATAGTTGTACATCATTCATCCAAGAGCACGAAAATTGGGACGTTCGGCATCTATATATACTAATAAGTATCTTCTCTTCAAATCATCTTTATTACACCTACTGAAACTCTGTGAAGTTGCTAACTTGACCATCAAAGAATACTTGACAAACCATTTTCGTCATGTGCGACTGACTTTACTATATGTGTAGGTCATCTAGCTACAACTTGCCATCTCATCAATCTGTTGGTCCCAAAAGTAGAGCTTGAGTAATGTTACTTGTTACTAGGTTTCATGAGACACTAAATAGGAACATGGAACCATCATCAGATTGGTGTTATAACTTCTTAAACGTCATTTAATTGAAGTAACCATATAACAACACAAAATTTTCAACAAAAATAAACTCTTACATTCCTCTCCATTTTTGGATTTGTCTTGATCTTAAGGTAATTGATCTTTGATAAAGCTTCTGTGCAATTGTTTGCCCTGAATAAGTTATAGTGGAAAATATAATATGAAAAAGGCCACAAGCACAATAGAGGACTTTCTAATTTAAGTTTAATTTAGAGCCATCTATGGGAATGTGACTCGACTCCTTTTCTACTTATTGTTAGTCCATTCAACTGGTTCCTAGCATATGGTTGCATTCCCTTCTACTTTCTCTTTCTCAACCATCTTAACTATCTTGAAATTTCTTATATTTAGAGAGGTGTCCTCTCTAAATTTATAACCCAATCTTATCCTTTAGCATGACATACTCATCGGTTTGATCACCTTAATCCCAATGGAACTTGCAATATTTTGACTTATCTATTGTAAGGAACTTGTTCCTCTTCTGAGGTGGAAATTTCATTAATTGTGCCACTTGAACATCTTGGACAATGTGGCTAATGGGCACATTTAATAACTCTTAGTTGTTATACCATTTGCACAGTAGTATACAAGCTCTACCTTCTTAACATTTATATATTTCTCCACTTGCACCAAGAATTCAAATACGGACAATGCTAGGTGCTTTAATAAGAGTAGACCTCTACAATACAAGATTGATTGAGCTCCTCAAAGAGTACATCAAAATCTTTGCAAGTAAGAGGTTAGCTTGCCTTAATCAAACCAATGCTTGGATGCCGATGGGTGTAACAAATCATATGGTTTGATAAGCATAAGAGCAGACCTCTTAACAAATGATAAGATATGATTAATTGAGCTCCTCAAAGAGTACATTAGAATCTTTGCTTGAATACAAGCAGATATGGTAGGGACTGATCTAAGCATCACATGCCCTAAATTGTCGATTAACCCCAACATCAAACCTGTTCAACCAAAGAAAAGAAACCATGGCATTGAGTGACAAAAAGTCAAAAAGAGAAGAGGTTAAGAAACTACTGAGAGTTGGTTTCATCCTTAAAGTCCTGCACCTAACCTGGCTAGCAAACATGGTCTTTGTCAAAAAGGCCAATGGTGGATGAAAGATGTGTGTTGACTTCACAGACCTTAACAAGGCATGTCCAAAAGACTTTTATCCACTACTTAACATTGATTAGCTAATCGATAAAGCCTCTGGATGTGAGGTATTAAGGTTTGAGGATAAATTTGTTGGGTATAATCAGTTGATGGTGCACCCGAATGACAAAGATAAGTAGCATTCATAACCAATCGAGGGGTATATTACTATAAGATAATGTCGTTCGGCCTCAAGAATGTAGGAGTAACTCACCAAAGAATGATGAATAAATTATTTACTAAACAAATAGGGCAAAACATGGAAGTGTATGTTGATAATATGATAATTAAGTTAAAAAGTATAAACCAATACTAGGTAGACTTAGAAAAGACGTTTAACATCTGAAAGAAAAACTAAATGAGACTAAACCACAAGAAATGGGCATTCAGAGCAAGAGTAGGGAAATTCTTAGGCTTCATGCTCACCAAATGAAGAATCAAGGCAAACCCAAATAAATGGCAGGCAATCATTAACAAGAAGAGCTCATCGACTATCAAAGAAGTCTAAGCACTAAATGGCAAAATCACCACCTTGAAATTTGTTATATTTCGAAAGGTGTCCTCTCCAAATTAATGCCTCAATCCCATCCTTTAGTGTGACACACTTGTTAGTTTGATGACTATCATCCTAATGGAACTTGCAATATTTCGACATCCATTACACCATAGAGATTTTGATGTATTCTTTGAGGAGCTTAATCAATCATGTCTTGTCACTAGTTGAAAGGTCCAATCCTATACCATTTTTTCCAAACAAGTGTATTTCTTCCAGATCTGACTTAGGTCCTAGTCAAGTGTCCTGACTTGTTGGATATCTCATAATGATGAGTTAATCTTTTGGCATTTGCTACTAGGTGCATTGATGATCACCTATTTTGTCCTACTTATGCTTTCTTTATTCTTAGCCAGGCTAGCCATGTAACACTTATAGGCCAATTGTGGATTGGTGTAGACTTTTATTCACTATCCAACATTGATCAACTAGTCAACAACACTTCTGGGTGTGAGGTCTTGAGCTTTAAGGGGGCATTTTCTAGGTATAATCAATTGAGGATGCACCCAAATGGCGAAGATAAGACAACATACATAACCAACCAAGGGGTATATTGCTATATTAGAGAATGATGAATAAAGTTTTTCCTGAACAAATAAGGTAGAGCATGGAAGTGTGCATTGATAATATGATAATTGAGTTGAAGAGTATGAACCAACACTGGACGAACTTAGAAGAGACATTTGACATCTTAAAGAAAAATCAAATGAGACTAAACCATAAAAAATGTGCATTCAGAATAAGAGCAGGAAATTCTTAGGCTTCATACTCACCAAGCAAGGAATAAAGGCAAACCTATCTATATGCCAGATGATCATTAATGTGAAAAGCCCATCAATTATTAAACAAGTCTAAGCACTCAATGGTAGAATAATTGCTTGACATGCCTTATGTCCAGGTCAGCCAATAAAAACACTTCTTTCTTTAATTTACTTAAAAATGCTAGGAATTTTGCAAGGACTAACTAATGTGAGAAAGCTTTCAAAGAATTGAAAGAGTACTTGGCCCACTATCCATACTTTGTTGACCAAAGTCTACTAAAAAATTGTATTTGTACTTAGTGGCAACTAAAGAAGCAGTAAGTATGGTTCTCATTTAAGAGACTGAAGAAGAACAAAGGCCAATATATTTCACAAGTCAAATGTTGCATGAGGCAAAGATGAGATATTAGAAGATAGAAAAGTTGACTAAGATTTACTCTTTACATTCCAAAAACTGAAGCCTTATTTTTAGAGCCATCAAATAGTCGAATGGATGCTTCCATTAGACAATTACTTCACAAGCTTGATCTTGCTAGTTAACTTGTTACATGGACAATGGAGCTCTCCAAATATGGACTCATCTATAAAGCACGAAGAGCAATTAAAGCACAAACACTATTAGACTTCATAGTGGAGATGATTAGGCCAAAAGAAAACAAGTCAAACAACTGTTACATGTTAACAAATGATTGTATGGCAAGGGACATGGAGCAAGCATAATCCTTGAAAGACTTGGTGTCTTGATGTTAGAATACTCACTAAAATTTGATTTCAAAGCTATCAACAATCAAACAAAGTATGAAGCCTTAATAATACGATTATGATGGGCAAAAGAGGTGAGTGCTCAATTGTTGATAATTATGAGTGATTCCCAACTAGTGCTTGCCCAAGTGAAAGGAAAGTATGAGATTAATGAGCCAATGTTAATCAAGTATGCTCAAATGGCAAAAAGCCTATTGGAAGAATTTAAATATGAACTAGCAAGGATCCCAAGGTAGAGAACAATCAAGTAAACACACTTGCAAAGCCAGCAGGTGCCAAGGCAACCACAAATAATCAAACAATAATATAGGAAATACTCCAAGCCCCTTGCATAGAAGTTATGTGTATAGAACAAAGCGAGTCTTAAATGGCATTGATCATACATTCTTAAAAGATGTACAATTGCTAGAAGATAAGAGGGAAGCTAAGAAAGTTAAGCGATGCTCGATCTATTTCTTCTTAGAGAATGAGCAATTTTACAAATAAAGCTTCGCTCTCATGTCTTTAAAGTGTTTACGACCAAAAAAGGCTAATTATGTTCTAAGAAAATTTCATGAAGGGATTTGTGGTAGTCACCTGGTGAGAATAGTTGTAACATTGAAGGCTGTTTGATTGGCATATTACTAACACAAGACGAAAAAAGAGGTGGTTTAGTTGGTATTGAAATGTAAAAAGTGTTAAAAATTTGCCAAAGTTCCATGATAGCCACCAACAAACCAAACACCTACAGTCTCTCCATAGTCGTTTGACCAATAGGGGATCAACCTCTTAGAATCCTTTGCAATTGCTCTTGGCTAGTTAAAGTAGTGGTGGTTAATTTTTTTTACAGAATTATTCGAGGCAAAGCCCCTTGCAACCATAACTTCAAATAACATGCAAAAATTAATATGAAAGTTTATCATCCGCAGGCAAAATTTCCTTATAATGTTTCATTATGGTAATTTCATTCAACTAAGAACTTCTTGCAACTATAGTCTCCCCACAACAATTGCATCCAATAATAGGAAATAATTTGTTAATGATAGGTTTATAGACTTTTGTCAAAGATTAGGAATCATGTAAAAGTTCACATCCATCAAACACCCTTAAACCAATAGACAAGCCAAGCTAGAAGACAGAATCATTCTAGAAAGGGTGAAAAAAAGATTAGATTGAGTCAAAGGATAATAGACAAAAGCACTATCAATTGTCTTATGGTCCTACAAAACAACCCCGCACTCTACAAGGAAAGAAATCTCATTCATGCTTACATACGGATCTGAAGTTATACTCCCAATCAAATTGGGACAATACTCTGATTGAAAAGAAAATTATGAACAAAAGGAGAACAAAGAAAGAAGAAGAGAAAAGTTGTACATGCTAATGGAAGTTAGGAACATTACCCACCTTCATAATGAATGATACAAAGGGAAAATAGCCAAAATGGATAACAAGAAAGGTAAGAAAAAGGAGTTTATAAGAGACATGCTAGTCCTCCATAAAGTGGATAGGCTACATAAGGCATAAGAAGAAGAAAAGCTAGTGGCATCATGGGAAGGCCCTACAAGGTGAAAGAAAGCCTGTCAAAGATGATCGAAGGGAAGCCCATTCCTAGCACTTGGAATGCAACACACTTCAGAGCTTACCATGTCTGAATTTGATGACTAGTCAGTCAGCAAAATATGTAAATAAATAACTTGTTATAAAATGAAAGAGGATTCCTCACCATTTGATTTGATATACTTTACCTCTTAAAGCCTAAGTAATCTCCTAGCATTTAAAGCCCAAGTGGCCTTTTGGCATTTAAAGTTTGAGTAATCTCTTGGCACTAAAAGCCCGAGTAGTCCCTCTGTATTAAAAGACCAATTAGGACATAGGCACCTCTACTCAAGCAATTCCTTGATACTTAAACAACAATACTTGAAGGAAATGCAACTAAAAGAAGGCAAAGCTAGCCCAGAACCAAACAACTCATTGGAGATCAAATTTGTCAAATAATTTGAAAGTCTTAACACCAAACAGTCCCTTGATGTTGTAAAAACTTGAGTAGTTCCTCAGTGTTCAAGTGAGGCACATAAAATCAAAACTAATATATAAAATGATTAACTTGTTGGAAGTCAAAACTTGACAAAAGGCAAAATCACACAAGAAAATAATTGACCTATTGCAGGTCTTTAAGACTATAAAGCTAAATAACCCATTGATTGGCAAAAGAAGTGAAGTAAAGATAAAGATATGAAGTCAAACAAATTAATGAAAAAAATCCATCATGCTTAAGATAAAAATATTCCATAGAACATACAAAATATTCAAAACAATACAAATATTCAAGCTTGACTAAGCTTCTTCAAAATGTTTTCAAGGGACATGCCTATATCAATCTTAGAAAGTCAGATGATAGGCTAGGATTAAAGTGCTTAATCTACTTCATGGCTTGGTCAAACTTGGAATCATACATAGGTTAGGAAAGGTTTCCTACTTTGATGATATTTTCTTGTAACTCTTTCTCCTTAACTCATCATGATTGTCACAACCTGGAACCCTTGGTCCTGTTTAGCATGAATATCAATCCATTCATTGATAATCACTAACTTGTATCTCAATTCTACTAATTCATTTTATTCATAACATGCTAAACTCATTATTATTCAAATGACTCAAATTGAATAAATAAGATAGAGAATAGAATGCACATAATCACGAAATGCTAATATACACACACACACACACACACCAAAACCTACATAATGTACGGAGCCATTGCCCATTAAGCCACATAACTCATTGACACCAAAGTTTTGCTTTACACAAACATTTCAAAACATAATTACATCACCTAGGCTAGCTTTTCTAAACATTCTTCTACGATACCCCAGGTTCCTTTAAGGGCAAAGCAAAATAAAGTTAGTTTAACCTAAAGCATATATGGATCCAATTGCATAGGTTAGACTAACTCTATCCCTAAGGTTTTGATGGCTTTGCTATATACATTTTCAAAAGATGATCATAAAGAAACTTAGATGGTGGATCCCCTGATTGAACCATCCCATAGCCATCATTAATACATTTAGGGGTTATAGAGAGGTGATTTCTATCTCATGCAATACCTCATAGCCATCCAAGTTTAAGATTATTATATAATGAATTTTGACCTCATACATACCTAGAAGACTATCAACCACGGTGATAAATGTATCAGTTGTAATTTCCATTAGATTGTTATCCATCTTACTTATCTATTGTGGGACTGACAATTATATCTTGAGTATTTGAAAAAAAAATGATTCACAAGATAATGAGTTTAGGGTTCAGTGAGATAGATACGTACTAAACATATAAATTCATCACTCAATAAGAGTCATATATATATATACACATTCATATATCCATAACTTAACCAAATAACCATTTCTTATATCATTTCCATAAACAATTTTAGAGTATTCAGAGACTTACCTTTAAGGTAAATTCATTTCTGAGCACATTGTGCCAATTTTGGCTCTCATAGTCATATGCCACATTCTCAGGTTCATTATGTACATCAATATCATGATTTTGGGTTCCAATATTTAAGTAACTCATCCCGATCTTTTCTCTCCAAGCCAACCTTATCCCACTCATTATATTAGAATGTGTAAATCCAGGATCTGATTCATTTTTCTTCATTACATTCCATCATTCACATATTGAGTCTCAAAGACTACTAATCATTCAAGCAACCCATCATAATAGATGCCTCATCAATTCCATATGGATAAATTTTAATCCTATTCATAACACAATTATTCACATCTCATGGTATCTCATTCCATGTCTCATAGACATTGTTAAGTGAGTTTTGTTTATGATGAGTTTTATCACTCAAATTATACAAGTGCACGCAGTTAATTGTGTAATATAGAGTGAGTGAGTATCATCTCCATAGGGATTGAATTTTATGCAACTTTAATGTAAAACTTCAATGGAACAAACAATGATTTGTTAAGCTATTTAAAATAACTAACAATTAAAAATGATAAGCTAAATTTTACTACTAAAATGTGCAAGAGATGAGACACTAAATTCCCTAGAAAATTGGATTAAGAAGTGAATTAGATAGTTGAGATTGATGAATTCCTTTAACATGCAATTTCTTCTTAGTTGTTATAGTGATACTGCATAAATTTTCCCTTTAAACCAAATTCAATTCAGCACATGTGAATTTTCCAATTCCAACATGTTT
>JANHAO010001174.1:0-34677 GCA_026873985.1 Saraca asoca
TTTACTTCTATCATGTCTGAGTAGATTTTTATTCTAGGATTGGGAATAGCCCAATTATGGTTCTTTGATGTTATTGATTGATTTTTTATGGTGATTACCTGATATAAATTGATTCAACTGTTATGCCTATTGAATTTTGATAAAGTATTTGGCCAATATTTTATCTAATCTTAGGTAAATAATTGAAGTACCAAAAGGAGAAGATTATCACTGAAAACCTAATAGTTAAATAAAGAGATTTTAATCATGAACGTAGATTAAGTTTCTTTAGGATTTGAATTAGTTAGCATAGATCTTAAAAGGCTTAAATTAATAACCATGAAAGTAGGCAATTGGGTTGATTTAAGTACTATTATTAAACCTTGAAAGAGGGTAGTAAATAATTTAGGCTAAACCATCCTCAATTATCCAAATAATTACAACAGGAAAGATTTTAATTAATTGTTAAGGACAATAAATGTGGTAAAACTCCAATCCTAGGCTTTTATAATTGAACTTTTCTTATTAATTATTTGTTTCCCTTTCATTAAGTCTCTTTATTCTCTTTAATATTCTTATTTGATTTAGATAACTTACATTGCAAACACTAGTAATTGATAGTGAGATCCCTGTGAGATTCGACCTGTATTTGCTGGTATCTACTACAACTACACCATGTGCTTACGGAAAATAGACATCAGTTTTGCACATTTTGAGCTTCTCCTCCACCTTACATATTTGATGCCTCAAACAAAGGGCTTTCCTTCTGAAGTAGTGAATTTCTACCACTAGTGCCTGGCATTAGAACTTAGACTTTAGGTTTCCCTAAGCCTTCTTTTCAATGTTTTGGACGTGATGGCATTGGTGATCATAGTTGTAACAAATCATGTTTGGACATTGTTGGTAGACTAGTTTTATGGGATAAGTCATGGTGAAAAGGGGAAAGATAGCTGTCGTCATGGTATGTTGAGCTGGTTGCTGAGTGTCTTATTAAGGTGATTAAGGAAGTTGGTCTTAGATAGGTGGGAATGTTTTTTTGTGGTTATACGGTTGTAAAGGTTTGGACTCTCCAGTCAATAGTGAAAGAAGAGTCATAGACAACATTAATGATAACTTCCTCACCTATATGAGTGGTGATGGGGACTGACGCAAAGGAAAAGACACCAATGATAGTGATCGAAGGTTGCCGGAAGGCAATTTAATGCTTAAAGCAGTGTGTGAGTAGAGTATATAAGCTTGGAACTTATAAAAATATCTTAGGATTTTAAGCATACCTAGGATCTTTATATAGGCATGTAGTCAAGGTTAAAAGGGTTCATTTAGGGGATAAGGTCGCATGGCTGGCAAGGGGAACAGACTGCAAACATGGCAAGATATCCCATACTGAGTGCACATCCTAGGGAAATGGTGACTAGAATGGAGCAATTGTACTATACTAGTGTTGAAGTCTTGTCGGAGTGATTTGTGGAATGCACATGAGGGCGGCTGTCAAGGCCGATGAACACCTAAGTGGTAGAAGGGCTTAGTAGAGTTTTTAGTTTTATCATATAGATATTATACATTAAACAACTTTATTGATTTTTCACACTAAAATAAAGCTTTTTGTAATTTGTAACTAGAATAAGAAAATTTTCTTTCTTTTGGAAATTATTTTTATGCTAATACATTATTATTTACAAATAAAGGTGGTAAGATTTAATTTTACTAAACTCTTTGATAAATTATCTCCTTCTCAGTTTTAAAATATGTATAAATATTGTATGGACAATATTTATAACTATACACATAATAAGTTGCACTCAAATAATTAGACAAGTTGATTTATGTTAATATCATAAGTACTAATTTATAGCTCAAAAGAAAATAACAATAAATAAAAGAAATAGATGTGCAGTTATGAAGGTAAATAGTGTATTATCTAATAAATTAAATAATTATATTAAGACATATTTTATTTAAATTAACAACTATTGGCAATAGATGTGTTGTTAAATATGTAACTATTAGTAAAAAAGTGTTTGTAATTATTTAAAACCGCATAAAAAAGATAATTAAAAAGGATAAAAATATAGAATTCTTCTTGCTCTTCTTTACTTATATAACCAATAAAGTCTTTTGTGTTTTCCTTTAGCATTGCTTCTTAGATGATTTTGATTATAAGTATGGAGGAAATTGCAATGTCTCAATTCTATGTCAGGAATTATATCTTAGGGTAAAACTTTTGTAAAACCATCTACAACTCGGTGAGAAAATTTCTATTTTAAATATAGTTTTCTAGAAACATCTTGCCTAACATTTCCTTCTTAAAATGTTTATATATATATATATATATACTTGAACAAGTTTACCTAAGTAACTATGAGTGGACTAATAATCAGACATAAAGTAGGAGTAGAAAATTTTTCACCCCCACAAATATGCAAATTGAAATCCAACCTTACTTCTAGATTAATAGAACATTTTTGTTATAAGAGAAAAAAAGATAGACTTAAAGTGAATTCAATATGTGAGACTTATGTATTTATGAAGGTTTGTGTTCATCTTATATTATCTTTGAGATGTATGAGAATTTGTTTTTTTGTCATTCCATGAAGCATTTGGTTCACAGAATCTTTTTAACATTTTTTAAAATATTTCAAGCAAATGTGATTAGAAATTGTTTATTCAAATAGGTTAACTTGAAGAGTGTGTTATGGATATGGGTTTGCACTATTTAAGCTCCCCTCCTTCAGAGCTAGCTTCATTGTTAAATGGCGATTTTGCTAGTGTTTTTGTTATATGGAGAATTGCCATTATAGATTAATTTTTCTCTAACTTTCTTTCTTTTTTGGACTTTAGCTCCATGGCATGTATCCCAAAAAATCAAAATTTTTCTGCAACTTTTGTTTATAAATTTTGAAAATTTTTCTTACCTTTTTTTTTCTCTTACACAAAGACACAGAAGGCTTTAACAAGGGAAGAAAAGCCACCTATTTACATAATTATAGCCATAAGAGATGTTAGGATTGTATATTTGGCTTGAAAGAGGCACGTAAGCTCTATCAAGCCACAAAAACTCAAATTCTGCAAAAGACCTAGAAGCCAATTGAATGTCTTTCCATATATTCTTCAAATCCTTCCTAATGTGCTTTGTAGAAGTTGCATGAGTAAGCAATCTTACCAAAGTGTCTGAGCAGTTAATAATCATATAGGAATGATATCTTACTAACAGAAACATAAAGCAAAGCCTTGAAGCCTATCAAGAAGGAAGAACTTTCATCAATTTGCACCACATATTGGAAAATGCCAGCCATAGTACAGACCCCATTGACTAAGAATAAACATTAACTTTTCATTCTAATCCTCCCTCTAAAATTTGTCCTTGAGGTCTAAAAGTAAATCTTTGTAGCATTATGAATACATGGTTGAGATCTGTATGATACATGAGCAAAAGTTTGTGTATCACTACTCTAATTCTTTTGAAATTCTTTATGATGTATATACTCCATCCTCCACCTATTGATCAAGAAGAAAATGATTGCAACATCTAGAGTATCCCCCTAAAATATAACCATGTTTCTAATATACCAAATGGTGTACAAGGTGACTGCAATAGGGCATGGATGCGTCCAGTAGACTTGAGGCAGTTGAATGCCCGCTTGCAAACATGATCTTAGCTAATGTATGATATTTGTGAGTTAAAACAAATACGTTCTCCAGGACATGTAAGATCCAAACCCCAGGGCCTAGAAAAGGACATGTAAGAAATAGGTGATTCAGAATCTCATCATTTTGCAAGTAGAATGAGCATGTTGCAAAAATACTGATATGTTTACTCTATAATAAAGCTTTTGTTGGAGGACTATTAGAACCAATTTTTCATAAAAAAGCCACCACTCTGTTGGGCAATGGCAAGGACCAAAGTTGCTTCCAAGGATATTGAGATTGAGGCAACTCACCAAACTGTGTTGTAAGAAGAGCTTGGTAGCATGATGTGACAAAATAAGTGCTATTTGTAAATTCTATCCAGGCTAACCAGTCTTGGACCCCAAAAAGAGAAAAAATGGTTTAAAGACTTCGTTACTTACATCACTTGGATAAATAGACTTCACCTTAATGTAATCTCATTCTTTTGTTATAGTTGATCTAAAGTCCTTGACTAGATTGCAATTTTGGGGTAAAGGCCCTATTGGCTTCCACCAAAACATACTTCTAATAGGAATGTTATTCCCATTTCCAACTTGCTAAAAAATCCTATCAACAATAATAGAAGCCTCATTCTATATATCCGTCCATTTCTAGCTGTCATTTGAATGATGCAAAGTTATGTCTTCTAGGCCTCCTTTCCCATATTTGTGAATGATAAGCTGATTGAGGAGAGCATTTGATCGTGAGAAAATCCTCCAAATTTGTTTAGCTGGTAAATCTTTATTAAACAAGTTTAGCTTAAATAGATTGAGTCCATCATAAGCTATAACCTACCTAACTTATCCCATGATTACAAATGCTTCTTTTTCTTCTTCTTTTTTTTTATCATGTCTTCATTTTGTGAATGTCTTTCCTTAGAAGTCTTATTGTTGTCGTATGATAAGTGCGAATGCCTTGCAAAATTGATTTCCATAAAGTCAATCTCCCAGCCTGAGCTAGTAATCTAGTCTTCCAGCCTATTGTATGTGAAAATCAGTTTGACCTTAATAGACCTTTGGCGTTGCAAGCAGTTCGAGACCAGCAAAGGGACCAGCTCGAAGAGCGTTTAGATCGCCTCATCATTAGGTCACATCACAAAGTGACCTCGCCAACTTAAGCTTGTGTGCGAGAGAGTGAGCTCGACCTCTCCATTCCGAAAGAAAAACACGCTTGTAAACTAAACGACCTAGCCAATAAAGTGTGACCAGCAACCTGAAAGTTCGTCAGACAGAAGACCAACTCATACTCTGCCCCAACGAACAAATGGGGCCTGCCTGCAGAAGATAATCTGCAGTAGCCAAAAAAGGAGATTTAATCTATATATTCTGTCTTGTACAATAAATGTTAATGTAACATCTTATTGCATATGTAATTACTATTGTAACCTCCTCTTCTCTATAAATATAAGGGAGGAGCCTTCTATAAAAGAGAGGATTCGAGAAGATAGGCAGAAACTCTACTGGAATATTAAGAGGGAACTTGAGTGTTGTATCTTTGTAAAAACTCCATCTCAATAATACTCTACCGTGGATGTAGGGTCTAGTGATATCCAGATTTGGCCGAACCACATTAAATCCTGTGTCTCCTTCTCTGCTCTTCCCTTCTTCTCTGTGTATCTTGCTGATTTATCTTGTTTGAACTAAAAAAAAGGCCAAAGATCCCATAAGAATCCCTCCCCGTTGGCTGAAGTTTGGGCTCTCCATATGAACCAAATTTCAACGTCAATATTTTTGGCACCATCTATGGGAATCTCACCTATTTTGGTTCGTTTCTTGCTACAATGGCCAAGGGAAGAGCCATTAGAGCTTCAAATGCACAACCCCATCCTCCATATGGTCATGTCTCAACGACGGACTCGTCCACTACTCCTATTATCAAAACAGCTACTGGTGTCTCTGCTACCAACAGCACCAACAGATCGCTAACTTGGCTCCAATGTTGGGAGAAACTTGAGCACATGGTGGGAGAGTTGGCTAAGACAGTCACAAGGTTAGTGCAACCACAAGCCCAGAATGTGCAAAGACAGGCTGAGACCACCGTACCTGAGGTTGAGCGTTTCGATGAAGTTAACCAGGAGCAGACTTCGCATCGCCATCCACATGGCCGAAACACTGAACCAAGCCACCAGGTCCCTAGCCAAAGACTGGGGGCTTGGATGTTTTGGTGGAAAACCTCCTTTAGAGGGTCAAGCACCTAGAAAAGCACCCTCAGAGTCAAAATGACCAAGGCCACTCTGGGGAGTGAACTCCCTTCTCTAGGGAAATCATAGAGGAACCCCTCCCATGCAAGCATAAGTTCCAGCCATTTCACTGTATGACGAAGACAGTGACCCACACAACCACCTAGACTTGTTCAACATCTAGATAGATCTGCAAGCTTGCAACCACTTAGTCAGGTGCCACGTGCTCCCTGCTACTTTGGGTGAAGTTCCTCAAGTGTGGTTCAGGAACCTCCCAGCTCGCAGCATCACCAGTTGGGAGGAATGCCAAGAAAGGTTTGTTGATCAGTATTAGCCACTGCGGAGTAGCTCGTGCCACCATGCCATCTCGCTATAGTTTTCTAGGGCAAGCATGAGACGCTGAAAGACTATATCACTCGCTTCAGGCGCGAGATCAACAATGTCAAGAAGCCCTTAGATGAGGCTATCCTAACTGCCATCTCGGTGAGACTTCGTCAAGATGGAAAACTCTTCAAAAGTCTGTATAAGTCCTCAATTAGCAACCTAGGTGAATTCTACAAGCGAGCCACAAAACATATCAGATGGGATGAAACTTTCAACCTGCAGAAGTCTGAGTCAAGCAATTTGACTCAAAGCAAGAAGAGGGGTAACCGTGGGAACGAGAATGACAGCCTTGAGTGCCAGCTCACTAAGAAGAGCAAGGATGAGCGACCCCCATTTTTAGGTCATCACAGCACCTACAACATCTTGTTAAATGCTTAAGACAAGAACTTTGCAATAAAAAGGGATAAAGAGGACTTCGGAAAGCCTCCACCCTTGAGGACTCCCAGCAAGTCCAAACTCAACCGAGGGAAATTTTGTGCGTACCATAATGAGTTCGGGCATGTCACCTCAGAGTGTTGGGCACTGAGAGATGCCATAGAGGATTTCATCAAAAGAGATCGTTTGCATGACTATGTTATGCAGCCTTCCAAGCAGCAGCTTAGACCATCCCGACAGGACACTGAGCAAGAGCAATCTCCTACTATCAGGATGATCTTTTAAACTCTTGCACTTATTTGTAAATTATATAAATATTTTAAATACGACTACTAATTTTTAATTTTTCTTCGAACAGGTGATTCACCTAATCGGTCACCCTTTTATTTGGGCACGAGATCACCCCGACCACAAGATCGATCACCCTTTTATTTGGGCACAAGATCGATCACCCTTTTATTTGGTCATGAGATCGCCCCGACCATAAGATAGGTCACCCTTTTATTTGGCCACGAGATTGGCCCGAGCATGAGATCGCTCACTTGTTAATTTCACAAGTCCCATGCGAACTCAATTAAGTTACAGCTCTCATGCGAACTTATCTATTTGGCCACGAGATCGGCCTGAGCACGAGATCGCTCACTTGTTAATTTCGTAGCTCCTATGCGAACTCAATTAAGTTGTAGCTCTTATGCCAACTTATCTATTTGGCCATGAGATCGGCCCGAGCATGAGATCACTCACTTGTTAATTTCGCAGCTCCCATGCAAACTTATCTATTTGGCCACAAGATCGGCCCGAGCACGAGATCGCTCACTTGTTAATTTCACAGCTCCCATATGAACTTATCTATTTGGCCACGAGATCGGCCTGAGCACGAGATCGCTTACTTATTAATTTCGTAGCTCCCATGCGAACTTATCTATTTGGCCACGAGATCGGCCTAAGCACGAGATTGCTCACTTGTTAATTTCATAGTTCTCATGCAAATTCAATCGTTTCGCAGCCTTCATGCTAACTTATCTTATTATTTAATGATTTCCATACTAACTTGTCTATTTATTTGGCCACAAGATCGGCCCGAGCACGAGATCGCTCCAATTCGCAACTCATGCTACCTTTTAATTATGCGCTGGTTACGCAGATTGATCAAACCAAAAAAAAAATGCTTATGCGAGAAACAAAAGTAACAAACAGAAACTGCAAGAAGAAGCTGAAGTTTTATTCACTAAAAGACCTCAACAAGGCAGATGTACATAAAAAAGCTTTGGATACAAGTTAATCTAAATACAAAAGGGAAAATCTATGACTAAGAAAAGAGACCAGCTGCAGAGGGCCGTACTCCAGCTGAATTGAGCTCATGTGCCACCAAGACCTTCAAATTTTCGTTCCAATGCACAATCAGCAGCAGTACTACAGCTCCTTATTTCCTTCAACCACCTGCTCGTCATGAAGGAAGCTAATTAGGAAGCCCCGGGAGCTTGGCCGGCAGAACAATTGTCTCATGACGGAGCCGAGAGGACGCAGTTTGAGATCCACGTGAGATCTCTCCATGTTAGTAGAGAAGTCGAGTCTTCCGAACCCTTTATGTAGCAGACCATACACGCCTCTGTGGGAGGACAAAACGCTAGAAATTGTGGTGGTTTATCAGGAAACTCCATGATTTGCTCAGTATAGTGACAGAAGGGATTGCCTTTCCCTTATATAGAGCTAGGGTCAGCTCTATCAAAGGATCCAAATCCCTTTTCCCCTAACGGTCACCATTAATGGCCTCAAAAAAGGCTAAGTTTGACTCAACAATAACTGCTGGACACGTGCCATGAGGAACATGGCTTAGTACAAATGAAATGATAGTCTCGAGAAAAGGCTTTGACTGATCAAAAATAAAAGAGTTTTAACTCCCAGCCCGCAGAGCGAGCTGAGAGTTGGAGAACTTATGTTATATGTGAAAATCAGTTTGACCTAAACAGACCTTTGACACTGCGAGCAGTTTGAGAGTGGCAAAGGGACCAGCTCGAAGAGCGTCCAAATCGCCTTATCGTTAGGTTGCATCACGAAGCAACCTCGCCAACTTAAGCTCGTGCGCGAGAGAGCGAGCGCGACCTCGACCTCTCCATTCTGAAGGTTGGATATGCCTATAGACTGAACGACCTGGCCAATAAAGTGTGACCAGTGACCTGAGAGCTCGCCAAACAAAAGACCAAGTCATACTCTGCCCCAACAGACAAATAGGGCCTATCTGCAGAAGACAATCTGCAGTAATCGAAAAAGGAGATTTAATCTGTATATTCTGTCTTGTATAATAAATGTTGATGTAACATACTCACTGCATATGTAATTACTATTATAACCTCCTCTTCTTTATAAATATGAGGGAGGAGCCTTCTGTAAAAGAGAGGATCCGAGAAGACGGGTAGAAACTTTGTCGGAATATTAAGAGGGAACTTGAGTGTTGTATCTTTGTAAAAACTCCATCTCAATAATACGCTACAGTGGACGTAGGGTCAGGTGATATCCGGATTTGGCCGAACCATGTTAAATCTTATGTCTCCTTCTCTACTTTTCCCTTCTTCTCTGTGTATCTTGCTGATTTATCTTATTTAAACTGGAAAAAAACTAGAGATCTCGTAAGAATCCCTCCCCGTTGGCTGAAGTTTGGGCTCTCCATACGAACCAAATTTCAACGTCAACACAACCCTATAACATTTTTTTAATCTTTGAAATAATCTCCTGGGCTTTGCTTTGAGAGCCATCTACATAAGATCCCAAGTATCTTCCAATTTTATTAACAAATTTAACACCAATTTTCCCAGCCATAATTCTTCTAAACTATCTTGGGGTATTAGGATTAAACCAAATAGCAAACTCGCTCTTATTTATCTTCAAACCAAATAACTGCTCAAATGTATTGAAAATGGAATTAATTTGATCACAAGCATCAGTGATAGCCTTCAAAACCAGAGAATAAAAATATATGGGGACAGAGGACTCCCTGTCTAAGTCCTCTAGCAGGAGTAAAAGGCTATGTAGGCTCATCATTATTCAATACCCTATAGTTGGCCGTTATTTTACACTGGATAATAAGATGAATCCAATGCCGAGGAAACCTCATAGCCTTTAATGTATACTCAACGAAGCCCCATCTAATATCTATCATAAACGTTTTGGAAATCAATTTTTAGGGCAACCCAATGATTTTTTTTACTCTTGCACCTCCTCATGTATTGGCATATTTCAGCATATCAAATATTAACCTTCCTTCCACAAAAGCATTCTAACATGGATGAACCACATCATCCAACATTGGCTGCAACCTAAGAACTACTGCCTTGGAAATGAACATGCAGATGACATTATATAAGCTGATAGGCCTAAAATCACCCAATGTCATTGTGTATTTCCTTTTGTTATTAAGCAAATGTTAGTCTGGTTAAGGCACTTTAATAGATAACCTCTGGAAAAATGATAAAATCATCCTACACACATCCTGGCCTACAATATCCCAAAAATGTTGGTCCAAATGCTTTCTCTAGAGCCAAATCAAAAATCATTTTTCTCAACTCCTCGGCATTGAAAGGATTATTGAGCATATCAAAATGTGCAGGTATCAAATGTGGGATTTCATAGTTTTTCAAAATTTGTTGATCACAAGGCCTAACTGGTGGATGGAATAAGGATTGGAAGTGCTCAGTTTTGCCATTTGATGTAATGTCTCTATCAGATTGACAAGTTCATGAATTATCTTGTAAGTTCTCTATTCTTCTCTTTGTCCTTCTGTGAGTGACCACCATGCGGAAGTACTAAGTGTCTCGATCACCATTTAATAATCATAATTGACGAGCCTTATGTGCCCATTTAATTCCTTGACAAGACAATAAGTATTCTAACTGTGCCCTGATCTGTTTTTCTTTTCTTTGATCAAATGGTAATGAAGAGTTTTGTATCATTTTAAGTTCATGTTCTGTCTTTGATACATGAGACAATCATATATTTTGGAATCTGAAAGCATGTTTTTTATAGGTATGATTCTTACTTGTTACACATAAGATTGATATAAATTTTGTACATTATTAACAGAAAAGCTGCACTCTTTTTTTTTTTATAAAACTTTTAAAATTGTTTAATTAAGTAAATACTAATACAAATACAATTTTTGTTTCATATATATACCAATAACGAAAAAAGTTAATTAATGAGATTAACAAGTCAATAATTGCCTTCTGCCTAAAACCAACCGCTGCTATTTTTTTAGAAAGCACATGTGCATATGTGATGGAATGGTACATCTAAATCCTTTTTTTTTTTTTTGTAAATGCATGGAATAATAAATCTATATTTTTTTGCTTATTTATTTCTATTTTTATCTCCTTTAACTTATTAAAAATTAAGATAAAAATAAAAATATCAAATCCTAACTAATCTACTAATATTAAATTACAACTATCATCTCAATGTTAAGTTTTATAATTTAGGTTTTGATATTTATTTAGATGTTACTGTTTATTTATCTTTAGTTTTTTCTTTTAACTTTTTGAAAATTAAGAGAAAAAGTTTAGAATTAGAAAATAAAACTCTAATTAATTTGCTAAAATTAAGTTTATGCTATTATTTTATTTTTTATTGAGATTATATTACTTATTTAATCTTTTTCTTTTCACCTATTAGTTTGTGACAATTAATAAACAAAAATTAGAAAATCAAATCTTAATTTTAATTAATCTTAAAATCAGGTTGTTAGTATTATTATCTCTATGTGTAATATAAGTTTTTTAATTTAAATTTTGATTTCTTATTTGAGAATGCACTGTCTGTTTTAAAAATATTTATTTTTTGGTTAAATTATAGTTTTTTATAATAAAAAGCTTAAATGTTTCATGAGAAAGTAAATAAATAAATATTAATTAATTTTTTATTTATAATAAATTAATATACATTCAAATTATTTTATAATCATTATAAATTTATATCACATATAAATTTTATAGATAAAAATTATTGATATCGTACGGAGGAGTGGATATTTTCTGTGCTTCAATTTCAACCGCAAATTTATTTTTCAATTAAAATTTGAGGTATCAACAACATCTGCTCATTAATGTTCAAATTTAGGGATTTGAAGGTAATCATGCCCATACGTACACATACAACTTTTTCACGACAATCTTGAAACTTTTTATTAAAAATTGTAATTTTAAAAAAAATTTAAACATTTTAAAAAAAATTATTATAATTTTTATATATTTATTACATATAAAATTTATACATACAAAATTTTATATGAAAAATTATATTTTTTTATGATTTTTATGTTAAATTTTCATAAAAATTCGTAAAATATTTCCAAGCGTATCGCAATAAAAACTCTCAAAATTTGCTATGTTAGGATTTTGCCTAAAATGGCATGCATATGCATTTACCTTTTATTTTCTCTTGGATAACAGTATAAGTGGATAAGTCATTGAACTTACATATACAAGAAATCATGATCAATTTGTGATTCTCATGTGTGTATTGATAGATTTTATGAAAATAGTTATACATTTTTTTCACACGCATGATACACATGAAATGTAAGCTTTACTGCACTTTAAGTCATATACATATAATCTTCTAATCTTTAAAATAATATATCTAACTTTCTTATACTTTAAATCATATGTACTTCACTCACATTCATCTATTTTTCACCTATAAAACTAATAGAACATATATATGACTATTATATGATTACTAAAAATCATAATATTTTTAAAAAAATATTAAAGAACTAAACTTAACTTGGAGGAAAAAGGAGAATTTGAGGAGAAAAATTCATTAGAGGGAATTGCAAATTATAATAAGACCACTCCACTGGAGTAGCATATAGATGATACTTCATCTTTTTCAAGTTTCTAAATTACAGAGATAAACAGCATCTCTCTCGATTTTATTTTGTGCTTGCTCAATTGTTTTGAGTAGAACTTTATTATTAGATTTAAACTTCATCTTTTTCAAGTTTCTAAATTATCATAGTATGACTTATTTGTCATACTATGGACAATGTCATATGTGCTTATCACATTACTTACTTGCCCTACAAGGTTATAACAATCATATTTTCATTCAACAACCATCAATCACACATTATTGCAAAGTCATGAGGTTGTATTGGCTCTAGTACATACCATATACTTGTATGTCCCTTAGTGCATATCATACTTTAGTTTGGTCCCTAGCTTATAACATATCCTATCTACATGTATTTGACTAATCATAGATCTTTCACTTATTCCCTACTTAGTTCACTTAGGTATTCCCTCATCTGCAATGGCTACCTCATAATCATATATAAAGATTCCTGTTTATAAGGGTATCCTATTTTTTAATTTTATCTTTATGTGATAACTTGTTAAAATTGCTAAAATACCCTTATGTAGAAACTTAGCCCATTTTATGTACTCTTTTCTATTTCCTTTTCATAAGATCTGTATTCATTCCTAACCTTATTTTTAATCTTTCTTAAGCCTATTCTTATTTTTCCATTCCTGTCATGCCTATGTCTTTATCTCTAGGTCTAATCATTGAGAATTGTATTTAAGCATCATTTTCCCAAAAATCTCAATTATACTAGCATCATATGCATCACAAAACACACATAAATCAACTAATAACAAACATGTAATTCAAGTCCAAAGGTCAAGTGGTTCAATTACTAATTCAGTTCTCTTTAGGCCAAACTTGCAATTTTAGCGTGTAGAAGAACCTTTGGGGTATTTTAAAAAAACATATTATATAATGTTTTGTATAAATATAGAGCCAATTAGAGTGAAAAATCCCACTCACCTTCAGAGAGTGTTCTCACGAAACTCAAACCCTTGGAGACTTCTCCCTCAAGTTGGGGTCTACTCCTTGGCTATTAGAAACCTTACAACAACTAAAGAAAAGAGAAAGAGTTAAAACCAAGCAATGAAAACTAGGGTAAAAATAAATCTATTAGGCCAAATCGCAAACCAAAATCCCACTTCGTGATGTGACTTTCTTTTCTATTGAGTATAGTGGCATCTAATATTATCTTTGGGCTATTCTCCTTTAATATCCTAGATTCGACACGAGATGTTACGTGTGTCTATTAGGCTTGCTACTCCCTTTATCACAAAAACTTATCTCCTTTTTCATTTAAATGTTTCCAAAAATATTTATTGATAATATTTCTTGCTAACACATTATAAGTTGCACTCAAATGATTGGATAAGTTCATTTATGTTGATATCCTCGTTGCTAACTCATAGTTTGGAAATAAGAAAATAGAATTAAATAAAACAAATGAAGAAAATTTTATTATTTTCTATTTATTTTTAAGAAGATAATATTGGTTTTCTTTCCTTATCTTTCATGTATCAAGCATATTATTAAATATATCTAAAGAAAAATAGTGGAGAAGATCTTATTTTTCATTACTTTTTTATTTTGTATGTAATTATCTTTTCCTTAAAATAATAAACAACTTATTATCTTTCACTACATATGACATAAGGATTAGATAAATGTTTTTTTGTTAAAAAAAAGATACGCTTATCAATTTCAAGGCCAATATAATACCAGCCTTAATACACTTTGAACAAATATTTTATTTGAGAGGTTAATGATCCAATTTCTCAACGCTAAAGCTTTTGTCTAATAATGCTGACAACTCCATTCTCATTAAAGTCTCCTGTGTAGCGGCCAGTAGATGAGGAGTAGTAGCCTCCATCCCCACCCTTTCCTTCCTTTTTATTTAAGCACAAACCGTATTTCTTTTCCTTCTTTGTTGCTACCATAACAAACCCCTTCACATTGGTTTTACTCTATTTTTTTTCCTTTTCCATTTTTGCCTTTTAGTGACCATCTCAAGTTTATCATTGCACAATTCAAATCTTATGGTGACAACCCTCCACAACAAAATCTCTTGCTATTGGAGGTACACACCCTTGATTCTCTATTGGTGCATTCATGTGCAGAAGAGAAGTTGCATATCACTTCTTTGTTTTGTTCCCTGTTATTATCAGTTTCATGTCTTGTTGTAATCTTGGTGTTTGTTGGAGGTTTTGATCTTTATTTTCCTTTAATTGATGGCTCTTTAGAGTCTTCATCTCTAGAGCTTCACGCCTACTCCACTTCTAAAATTCTTTGTTTCACTTTGTTTTCTTCATCCTTACACTATGCTTCAATTTCACAAAGCATTTATTATTGTTGTAATCATTTCTCATGGTTGGTTCTACCAAAGTGAGATTTTCTATTTTGTATTTCATTTCCAACCTACATAGTTAGATTTATTGTGATTGTTAAGAGCTTCCATGTATAGAGAATGTACCAAATCATATTGGTCTTTAGAAATGTTTTTTATCGCAAAGTTTCAGCTTTAAGAATGACAAAAGGCAGGTTTACAAAGGGAAAATTAATTGAAGTGTCTTTTATGTACTAAATCTGAGCAACTAAATTTCAACAATTAGGAAGCTATGTGGCTTGCTCTAGCATTAGAATTAGAGAAGTTTGAGGGGGACTATCTTGATCAATTTGCTTTTCATTCACACATTGTTGAGGATATTCAAACTAATGACTCTTTGTTTCTCAATATTGTGACATTAGGTCTTGACAAATGGTATCATCAAAAAGTTATTAGCTACAATGAATTCCATAGAGGTCAAGCTGCAACAAGAAGAGTTACTCAATAAGAAGCTCAAGTTTAGAGCAATGAAGAATTGATGAAACTTAGGAGTATGTGCATTAGGATGAGTAAGCTGGACAATGAATTAAAACGTTTAAAGAAACAAAAATTAGAGCTTCAACGTCAAGTGCAATCATTGGAAGTCATTCAACATAAGTGCATATACAATCCTTCTGGTGAAAGTTTAAAAAAATTAATTTCTACTGAGCACTTTGGAGTGTTTATCCTAATGATGTAGTTAATACATAGTTAGTTCTCTTTAAAAAAAGAAAAAGTTAGCAAATTATTTTCTTGTTGTGGTCAGGTAGGATATTTTGTATCAAATTACATGAGACCCTGCTCAAGCAAAGTCTTGACAGGTTCTAACATTGCCCATTATATTTCTAAAGTCCTACAGGACCCTTTTCCTGTGATTGTCAAGCTCAACACCATCATGTGGCATTGAAGCTAATCAGACTATCATGTTGGAATCTAGTACAGCTAGTTGAATTCACCCATTAAGGTGTATGATTGGAAACATAAGGTTAATTCAACATCTCATGACTTAAAAAATCATGATTCGCTTAAAGTTAGACACAAAAGATTTGGTGAATCATAAATGTGCACTAGAAGGTTAGTTAAAGTTAGCAATGTATTAAAATATAGTTATGGAGGAAGATAACTTATTGACTTGAGAGTTTGTCCACAAAAGCGATATTAGAGGGCATTGAAACTTCACAATAAAGGTTATAAGCTATCTCATAGGCAATACACAGCCACAAGGATTTTAAATGACATGGCTTCAGCTTCATAACTTATTTTGTCAATCATCTTAAGAGTAGAAAGTTTCTGCTGTAGGACTTTAGATGCAAGAATAAGTTTCAGTCACTTCCCATCTCCTCTAGGTAGATATGAGAAATTTTACATTTGCTTCCCTTCTTAAAAACGATACAGCCAAGATCGTCTTTATTGTCAAAATCCTTAGGGAGATTTGGTGGTTCTCTATGTATACTTAATATTTCCTCATGTAATTCACATCAATTAAAGCTCTAGATTCCTAGTTTTTATTAGTTTTGACCATTTTGTAATTTGACTTTTCTAAGACAAAGTTATGATCAATTTACTACACATTGCTCAATGTTATTTGAACCAAAATTTTACCTTTCTTTAAACAAAAAATACAATTAAAAATAAAATTAAATCATGAATTTTTTATAGGTTGAATCCCTGAATGCTTAGTTTTTAAATTCTTTGATGAATCATTAATTAAATATTCTTAACTTAAGTTATGACCAAAAAACTATCAGTTGTATAGAAAACCTGCTCATATGGGAATACTACTATTTCCCTTACTTGTCTTTTTCTTTATCAGAATGTGGTTCTATCAGTATATTTTTTACTCTGACTGATATATTTCCTCCTTTTTGCATGCACTCAATCTAACAAAGTCATGCTCATTTATTTCCTATTTGACTCTTTACTTTCCTTTTTGGACTTTTCTCTTCTTCTCTTTTCCTTTAATGGGTCATTTGGCCTTTCTTGATTAAGGGTTGTAGTTTGAGCAATTTTTCAAGGCCCAATTATGCCCTTAAAAGATCCCATTATCATGGGTACCACTCACGTACTGTAAAATTCATTTTGTTACTTGCAAATGTGATTGGCGAGGTTCTTCCATGAATCAACTAATAATCTCTACACCATAAGTGATATCTAGTCTGGTGGAAGTCAGATATCTTAGACTACTAGACTAGGCTTTTGAAATATGCAATATTTATTAGTTCTCTACTTTCTTCCTTCTTTAACTCTAATTGTTCTACAATTGGTGTTTGAATAGGCTTAAGCGACTCCATTTTTAGACACTTCAAAATATCTTTGGCATATTTTTGTTAGGAAATAAAAATGTGATCATTAGTCTACTACACTTCAATGCCTAAAAAATAGGACATCGATCCCATGTCTGTTGTCTCAAACTAGCTAGTCATTGCCTCCCTGAATTCATCAAACATCTCTTTGCAATCTGTAATTATCAAGTCATCAACATAAATGCAAATAATATGCAATTTCTTGTAAATATCAAGTCATCAATATAAATGCATATAATAGTGAAATCACCATTAGGTTTGACTTGATATATAGGATATGCTCATAAAGACATTTCTGAAAATCTTGCCGCAGCATGATGCATCAATCCGGCTATACCAAGCATGAGGTGCTTGTTTCTACCTATACAATGCTTTTTTCAATTTGTAAACTTGTTTTTCATGTCCTTTCTTCATGTAACCAAGTGGTTGCTCAACATAGACCTCCTTATTAAGGAAGCCATTTAGAAATGTTGATTTCACATCCATCTGATGAATTTTCCATCAGTTTTGAGCTGTAAGTGCTACAATCATCTAAATAGAATCCATTGTGGTAACTGGTACAAATACTTCAAAGTAGTCAATTCCAAGCTTTTGTTTATGGCCTTTTGCAACCAATCTTGCCTTCAAGCAATCCACCTAATTGTCAGGCTCGTACTTTGTCGTGTACACCCATTTGACTCTAATATGCTTCTTCCTAAGTGGTAAAGTAGTTAGCTCCTGTGTGTCATTTTTCTCTATTGAATGAATCTCATCATACATTGGTTGAATCCATCATTCATCAATTATTGCATCTTCATAGGAAACTAGGTCACAATCTATAAATAGGCAAAAGTTGATAATAGTTTCATCAGTGGATATATTTTTATGATCATTATCATATGTAACCACATAGTCTTACAAATGAGCTGGCATCACTCGTGCTCATTGAGAACGGTTTAATGTCTCCAGAACTACTGTTGGTGGAGAAAAGTTTTTAGGTAATGAATTATCAGATGAAGATCTTTCTATGTCCATTAATTTTAGTTCATCTTTATGATAACATCTTATTGTTGTTAATCTCTTTGATTCTATGCCTATGCTTCATCTTCAATGAACTGGACATTTCTACTCACAGTCACTTTTTTGGTTGTATGATTGTATGATTTGTAACCCTCGGTCACTTCACTGTAGCCAATGAAAATGCACTTTTAGCTTTTGTCATCCAGTTTCTCTCTTTGCATATCTAGAATATGTGAATATGTGAGACACCCAGATGCGCACAAGAAAAAGGCTTCTGGCTTGTTATCGCTCTAAAAGATTCTTCTAGGATTCTTCCAAAAACACTTTTTATGGGACATCTATTTAATAAAAATATAACACAAGCAACAGCTTCCGCCCAAAAATGGCTTTGGTAGAATTTTAGCTTTCAAAAAGCTCCTAGCCATTTCAAAAATTGTTCTATTTTTTCTTTCAGCTATGCCATTTTGCTTAGGTGTATAACTAGCCACCAATTGACATTGGATCCCTTAACTTTTGTAGAAATTCAAAATTTTATTTGAAGTGAACTCTCCTCCTTTATCAAATCTCAAGGTTTTATATAACAACCACTTTATTTTTCTACAAAAGTCTTAAATTCTTTAAATTTCTCAAAGGTCTCTGATTTTTCTTTAAGAAAATATACCCAAGTCTTTCTAGTAAAATCATCCACAAAGATTAAAATGCACCTTTTTTGTCCAAGTGATTTAACCTTAATTGGGCTACACATGTCTGTGTGCACTAACTCTAAAGGTTGCCTGGCTCTTCTAGCTTTTCCAAGTAGAAAGGAGTCTCTCTGTTGTTTTCCAAGAATACACCCTACACACTGTCGATCAAGAGCTTTAATTATAGGTAAGCTTGTTATCATCCTTTTTTAAGTCAATAGTTTCAGCCCATGAAAGTTCAGATGACCATACCGAAGATGCCACAACCATTCTTCATCTTTCAAAATCGTTGAAAAATTCACCAATGTTCCTGTTTGCAAGATAAGAGCAAACATGTGATTCTTTGTTATCTGTACTATTATAATCATTTTGCCATTTTTACCTTTGATAGTACAAATTCCATTATAGATATCAATTCTGTGTCTTTTTTCAGAAAGTTAGCCAATACTCAATAAGTTCCAATAAAGACCTGGCACAAAATAAATATCAACAGTAGTAACATTTGTACCCTCTTTGGATTGAATGATGATGTCACCTCGCCCATAATAGGAATTTTAGATTTATTCTCGAAATTTACTTCTCCATGTACAGATTCATCCAAATATAAGAAAAGCTCCTTCCTTCCACACATGTGATTATTGCACTCAATATTAAGATACCATGTATCTGTATACTCCATATCTAGCTCAGTTGATTTGCATGTGAGCACCAAGTTCTCTTTCATATCTGCAGTATATGCATGCTCTGCAGACTCATCTGGTATTTTGGTATAGCACTTGTTTCAATAATATCTATATTTTTTGCATCTAAAACCTTGAACATTAGATTTGTTACCTGCTCCATTATGATTTCCTCATCCTCATCTGCCATGACCTTGACTGCCTTGGTGGTTTTCATGATTTTGGTGATTCATCATGCTTTGAGCGCTTGCTTGAGACTTGAGCTTATAGCTTTCTGATTCATCCATTGCTCATGTGAACGTAATGAACCCATCAACCTCTCCATTAACATGGTTGATGTATCTTGTGATTCTTCAATTGCTGCAACAACATAATCAAACTTTATGGTCAAAGATTGCAAAATCTTTTCTACAACTTTGGTATCTAGATCTCAATTGGTTGACTACAAACTAAACTCGATCAAAGTAGGCTAAAATTGATTTTGAGCCATTTATGCGTAATGACTCAAAATCGACTCGTACCATACTCATCTAATATAATCATCACCTTTGTAGGATTTTTGCAAAATATCCCACGTCTCCTTTGCTATATTTGCAAATGATATTTTTTCAAATATTGGTTCCCTAACAACTTCAAAAATTACATATAATACTTTTTTATCCTTCTTTCAAATCTCCACCAATGCATCTTTCTTATCTTTCTCCAGTGCATCAAACTCCTTTTGGTCTTATACTTCAATATAGCCAATCTCCACAAAATTTCACAAATCTTAGGATTTGAAGAATACTCTCAATTGGACATTCCAGTTGTCGTAGTTTTTGTCATTTAATTTAGGAAGCTATAGTTAGAATAAAATAAAAGAAGAATATTTTTGGAAAAGAATATGAGAAAAGAGAAATTTTTTTATCACAACTTTAACTTAATACACAAAGAAACATTACATTCTATCTAACTCACAAGCTTATTAGCTTATTTCTCTTTTTCATTTAATTGCCTTACAAAAACTGAAACAAGCTATATTTATAGACAAAACAAAACTAATAAGATAAGAAGAAAAATCTTCAACTTCATCCTAACAAATCAACATTATCTTCACCAAGCTTTATTGTTGCATTTCATAAATAAAGGCTTAAGGTTTATTCCAACAAATCAACCTTATTTTCACTAAGCTTTATTTGCTGTATTCCAAAAATAAAAACTCAAGGCTTATCTCAAGCTCCAACCTTATCTTGTTACAGTCGAAACTTCAGTTTCCACAATTTAAGACTTCGGCGTTTATCATTTTTTTTTTAAATCTAAGTTAAATTATTTTCAATTAATTGGAGATGATTTGCTAGGTGAAATCCTAAAAAAAGATAGTGACAGAAAGCTCCTAAGCTTTGTCAATGGAGGAAAGTGAAGTGAGGAAGATGACAATGGAGAGGGAAATGACCCATATGATCGAATTTATATGAGAGAAGACGAATGATTAGTTTAGTCTTTTCTCCTTTCTTTTAGTAGCGCTAAAGTAATTTGCTCTTCATGATCATCTTATAAGGGTATTAGTAATTTTAGAAAACATTATAGTAGCTTTTTTATGCTAAGAGTATTCGTGACTTTTCAATCCCTAGATATTTCTAGACCAATGGGATTATTGTAATTAGTATTAGAGGTATTTTAGTAATTATAAACATTACATTTTATGCAACCTTAATCTTTAAGAGCATTTTGATCTTTTTACCCTTTCATCATTATCTACTCCCTCGAATAACTTATAATCAAAATTCAAATGATTATTCAAAAATATTATTTTTAACTAGAGCATGAATAAAACTTAAGCCTTAAAAAAAAAAGTGACAAATCAGTTGATCCATATTTCATTAGTGTCATCAAACTCTTTGGAAGTAGCTGATCTCCTCTTCACCCATTTTTTTTCTTCTCTTTGCCTCATTAACACTCGTTTATATTGGAGTTTAACACTTCAATTAAAAAAAAGAAAACCTTTCCCTTAACCCAAGGCCATGGGTGCTCGACACCTTCTTCTCTCTGCCCCTTCTTTTTCTTCCACCCAGAGGCAGCTATAGATTTGTAAAACTTGCGTGGTCTAGACGACCAAGTCGACCAAAGGATTTGTTCAATCGATCAAAGACGCCCCATCAATAGCACATCTTCGTGAAACTTAAGTGAGAGATTCTCTTGGGCTTCCTATAAATGGTTTCGAAGTATCCCTTTGTTTAAAAGACCTCCTTTTCCTTACTCTTGCGTACGTCTCAATTCGTCATGTTGATGGTAAAATTTCAAAGCCCCCTTTTGGATCTACATAGGCCAATAAGTTCAAAAGCACTCATCATCAAATCAAAGGAACTCAAGGCATTAGTTGGTAGGAAGAGCCTGATCCAATCCTCATGAAGCCAATGAGTATCCGGTCTAAATGGAAACTTCTTTGAATCAATACAATCCATAATGGGTCAAAGGATCCCAACATCCGGGAAAGACCATAAAAAAGGAAGAAAGCTTTCCAGGGAGTCAAAGCACTCAACAGAAAAACCAAGTCATGTTCAAATGGGTCTCCCCGACCCAGCACAACCATCAGGCAAAAAACCAAAGAAAACCTTCCCCAGCGCGTTGAAGTGACCGTTTGTGCCCACAAACGGACATCCTATGCATTGTGCCCCTATGGGTCAAAGAACCCCCTAACTCAGCAAAAGTTTTCAAAAGAAATTTCTCCAATGAGTCAAGATACCCACAAGTCATTTTCAAATGGGTTTCCTGTGACATCCATAACAAAACTCCCCGGTAGGTCAAAGTAACCACAAATACTTTCTGGTGGATGTAAGGTTTAGAGTGAATAGAAGTAACGCCAACTAGTCATACTGGGTTTAAATCTATTCATTTTAAACTATTCAAATTATTCACCCGCGATCCAAACCAAACCTTGAGGTATAAAAGTAATGCTAACTGTTTATTTTGATTCAACCAGTTTCACTGTACAATGGGCAGAATGGGTGACTGGTTACCAAAAAGAGCCGTTTTAAACCAAATTTTGCCAAGTGTACAGTACAGGAAAGCTGAATAAATCAAAATGTTACGTCGAACTCTGCGCATAACACGCTAAGATTGAAGATACTTAAATAAAACAAAAAGATAACTGCCAATTTAAACTAAAAATAATTTCAATGTACACAAGACCCATTTAAACCCTGCTACAACTTCTCATGCTTTCCTTGAGATAAAGGACAAAAGTCAATCTTCCTCATATTCAGAATCTGGGTCTGCATCCACAATATCAGGTAATGAATCTTCATCAGATAAATCTTTCTTATCCAACTTAAGGGCAAAGCCCTCGCGCTTATCAGAATCTGACGTTCTTGGCAATATGTTACCATCCAGGGAAGCTAGTTCACCGCCTTTATTGTTGAAGATCCCTCCAGATCCCATTTGACTCTCCAGATGATGAGGTACAGACCTCGGTGAAGCAATCCTCTCACACACTATACTAGTAGCTACAGAACCAACAGAAGCTTGAGTCAGAGGGGCACTCTTGCTAGAAATGGGTTCCTGAATTTGAGCAGCAGATTCTCCAGGTTGGTGCGACTTGACTATGTATTCATCCTCAACAATTCTCATTTCAATATCTGCAGATGTGGCGGCTTCAGACACCTGTTCATTCCTGGCTTGGATTTCAGTCCCAGAAGATAGATGTACAGAAACCAATTTGGGGTCATCAACTTTACACATTCCAGAAGGTTCTTCAGCATGTTTTGTATCCTCAGCCAATGGCACAACAGGTTCTTCATCTTCCAGCCATCTTTCACATAAATCATCATCAGATTCGAGAGTATCACATCCTTGCTGGAAACCAGATGGGGTAATGTGGCTCTGGCCAGCAGCATAATTATCTCTGAAATTACTATGAGTTTCACCAAGAGGATTCTGACTTGCATAATCTGCCAATGGAAGTGCCCTAGGATGTATAAGCACTTCCAAGACCAAAAGAGCATGAGTACAGAATTCGCCGAGTTTCGTTCCAGTTAGTTGTTTTCCTGGATTCATATAATTCAAGATACTCAAGATAAAGATTACAGTTAGATTATTAAAAAGACTGCACAAGCATTATCCAAAAAGTGTCTTTTAAATGAATATTCATAAGATCAGTCAACAAAACTTGAAATAACTAAAATTCATCTTATGAAGAATTTCTATTATGTTTTAAAATTGACAAATACTCTACTATTATCAATGCAATAATTTAATCTAAAACAGAAATCAACAAAAGGCATCTGTATAAATTATCCAAAGCACAGGGGACTTTATCCTGTTCCAAATTTATTGGAAACTTTACGTAACAAATACAAGATGCTATAGTGAAGATAGAAACTCCAAATCTAGAATTCTCCATCGTAAATATGAAAAGAAAAACAATGAATAATATGAATGAATGATCTAAAGTACAAGGGGCTTTCTCTTGCTCCACATATTATGAAAACTTAGGTAACAATTACAAGATCCTGAAATGAATCCTTTCTCATCTGTTCAATGAAAATTCAAACATATAGTGAAGTCATGGTATCATCAGTTTTTCAAGTGGCACAATACTATCTAAACAAGAGATGAACCTTGCTGTAGTCTCACTCGACCATGATGTTCATATTACAGAACTAGATTGATACAGAACAAACTAGCAATTTTCCAATACCAAATAATCAGATCTAACTGTGGTCAAAATTTTCCATTTTCCCTCCATTTATTAGTTGGTTACTTGGTTGGTACCTCAAGCCCCCTGTCTATAATGGCAAATGCATGGTCACATGAAAGTAGCAGTCACCCAGTGAAATCTTCTTTTTTTTTTTTTTTGATATCAACAAAATGTAATCTATAATTTCAACAAAAAGAAAACTGCAGTCTTTTCACAGTATTCACCAGATTTTACAGAGGATATAAGAGCTATGATTTCTCCATCAGACAAAAAATTCAGTAATAATTGCCAAGTTATTGTACATCATACCTCTACGGAAAAGTTCAAGACCCTGGGCTAAATATGGAGGTCGCACTCGAGCAAAGGAAAGAAAAGATGCCAAAAGAGCACGTAATGCAGCAAGCTGCAAATCAGCTGAAGTGGCAGCAGGTTCATTTTGCTGGAACATACTTCTCTCATCACTGACCAATCCTCCTTTAAAAGAGTCTATGGCTATGACTACCAAAAGACTATCAACTTTTGACCTCCACTGTTCAGATCTTAAAGCACCACCCTGTCAAAAAACATGAACATTATTTCATCAACTCATTAATATTTCATTCAAGGCCAAAACCATGGAACTCGTATAATTACTTGCATAATTCATCCCATGAAAAGAACATTTTTCTCCTTTTATTTTTGGGCATTTAATTCTGTTAAACTTAAGAAAACTGGAAAAAGCTGGATTTGACATCAAATATGGGAGTTACTATTCATGTGAGCCATGCCACTCCTCATAAGTTTAAATTAAATACCAAAACAAAAGATGACAACTCTATACAATAGCAGATATATCATTGCTGGAGAAATGCCTTGAACAATATAGCATAATTGATAAGATTCCAAAAATGTAGTATTAAAAGAACATCATAAGTTACTAATATTTTTAACTTTCAAGTGTCTGGAATAATGTAAGTGCACCATGCCTTGCAAAGTCCCAAAAATGTGGCCTACCAGGTTAGAAGGGTATCATTGTATCACCACTGCTATAAAATTCATACAAAGACAAGACAATTACATTTGCCTATAATTGTTTCATTCTGAAAAAGCACGTTGGCAAGCATGCACTTGCTGTCATCAACATTCTCCAAATAACCAACAAATATGTCCATAGAAAGTAGGGAAAGAACAATAAAAGAATGTCAGTAGTTACATCGCCTAAAATATACATACCACAGTAATGAGGGCCTCTAACGCCTCAAGTGCAGCTATTCTTAAAGATATTGGAGTCAGTGCATGGTCCCTGGCAGTTTCCACCCCCAAACCACTACCCTCATCAGGTTTCTTTAGAGAACCAGTTGTACTGCTCCGTTTCCTTTTCTTATGACTAGGTTGTAGCAATGCTTCAGTAGAGGCATTTAAACTTGAAACAATTACTGTGCCAGCACTCTTATTTCCATTCATACTTAAATCAACATATGCATTATCAATAACTTCCTGTGCAAGGCATATAGCCATTCCTGTTCAACAAGACTAATAATCAGCCTACCATTCAGTAAAGTCCAACCAAATCTAGCTTAAAATAAACAGCCAGAAAGAAGAAAAGGGAAATTTCAAGTCAGGACATTGACATTAATGAGCCTGCAGAAAACAAAAAAGAGGACTGGTCCTGCAGCATATAGGCAAGTTAATTTAAATGATCTAAAAGAAAGAATCAACAAAAAAGTCCTAAAAATATTACATTAAACCAGAAGTGGGGGAAGAGAGGATACATAGAACCAAAATTAAATACATTAACAATCCAACTTAAAGAAAGATTTATAAACATGTTTACAAGATGCTGGAAGTGGGAACACAATGCTCCTCAAACTTAACTCCATGTAACTTCCTCGTACTCTTATTCTCTCAATCACTCATTCGAACCCACTAGTAAGTGTCAAACCTAAGGCAAGATACTAACCCTGCAAATCTTCTCAATATCCTAACACAACAATGTCTACATACAAACTCAACCTCCATTTTATATGTATAGTTGTGCTCATAATATAGCTTTATATCTTCAGACAAATTGCCATTTATGCTACATTAATTATTATAATATAAACAATAGTATTAGAGTACTATCTTTTGCCATTCATAATTTTTTTTTATTTATTTTATGTTGATAAGTTACTAAACATATTTGCTATAATAAATTTTTTCAAGCTATTAAATTGTGAAAAAAATGCTCCATTGTTACATTTGAGCTTAATAAGCCAAGCCGCTCGTGAGCTTATGAATCAAGTTTGAATGAATAAATTGGCTTAAATCAAGCTTGAGCCAAGCTATGACCTGAGAGAATTTAAAGTGAGCCGAGCTTGAGTTGAAACCAACTCAACTCATTGCCAGCCCTACAGCCTCCAAATTGCTCCAAGACTCCCTAGATAATTGCAAAAGGTTGGAACACAAGCATAAGAAAATTTGCTTACTATACCAGCTCAATTTCCACTCTTATTTCAAGATAAGACCTAGGGGTAGTTTCTTGACTAATTGAGAAGCAAAAATCTCATCGAGAGAGAACGAGAGAAGACAGAAAGAAAAAAATGAAAATTAAAATAAGTTTTAATGAGAGTATATAGATGGTGTAGAGCATACATCAGAGAATTAAGCAAATAGTTGTTGGCTACATGCTAGTACATAGCGCTCTTCTTCCAACAAAATGATTGGTACAAAAAGAAAACTCCCATGGAGTTTAATACTTGAAATATGAATTAGCATAATATATCAACATAGGGTCTCTATTAGCACCCAAAGGGAAAAAAAAAATCAAGAACAACAGCACATAGGCACCATTTGACAGGTAGACCATAGGCCTTGAGTGCATATCTAAGTTCCAGTTAAAGATAAATGACTAAGTTCAAATGCTTCTACACCAACAAACCAATACCAACAGTCAGCAGCATTGACACATCAGTGTCAAGAAATTGAACATACCAACACCCATGGACAAGAGTAGAATCCTTGCAACTGAATAGACCTTAATCCTTAACTCTGGCAACGCACATGTCTTGAAATACCTGGTAATGAGCCGCACAATAGAGGCAGCATGTGGTAATAGCTGTCTGCAATATAGAAATGGGCAATCAGTAGAATCCTGTATTCTTAAAAGAAATGAAACAAAATAGATAAACAAGAAGAAAGCACACAGTTGTGCATGCACACACAAAAAGGGACATTGATACAGCATAAGGTAAATTGAGCACAGAACTTAATAACAGCCATCAATAATAATCAGTTGAGTACCAAACTGTATATCGAGCATAGAAGAACCTAAAATATCCATGACAAAACTTAGTAGCAAATCTTTGCATAAAAATTGAGAGGAAGAAAAAAAAAAAGAGAGTCAAGCTTATATTGCCTTTGTTGCTCTCTTAAGAAAAGGTGCAACAGTCTGTAAAGAAGCTAGAAACAAGAAACCTGTAGGAAATCTCAGCTGAAGCACATGAACAGATGAATTCAACACAAGAAGAAAAAACAACATCAACAAAAATTGCAACAACCAAGCAAAAATAAAACAATAATAAGGATCCAATAATTGCAAGGTAATGATTTAGTACTCAAAGACCTGGCAAAAGATTTGTGCCAAAAATCATACATATTGGCATTAAAAACAAAACGTTGACTTGCAAATATTAGAAAGCATCAATGTCTGATACATTTACATTTCATTTATTAACTATAAATTGCACCAATCACAGAGCCACTATTTCTTTTTGCATTTTAGCCTGTGTCTTTTAAATGAGAGGAGGGAATAGGATTTAAGCAATCATACCTGCCCATGCCCTTTGTAATAGCATTCAGCAAATCTAGGCTATATGAGTGTAAAACAGGAAGTTGAGAACAAATATTCTCTTGCTGCTTGGCGGTCACAAATGGCAATGTCATTTCTGGCAAAGAACCATTCACCATCAATACTCTTTCAACGATGGCCAACAATAAGCGGGCAGGAACATTTACCTGTCACATGACAACACATTGCTTTTCATCATTCTTCTCCCATAGTGAGGAAAGTCGACAGAACTCACAATTGTAAGAATGAATCCTTATTCCTTCTCTGAAAAGAATTAAACAGTACCTTGACAGGAAACGAATTTGTAAGCATTGTACAACAACAAAGCATTAGTGTAGAGACATTGGACAACAATGATTGCTCAGACCTCTTTGTTGCTTTGTTACTAGCTTCTGCCATTACATAGCCTCCCAAAGGTGGGGGAGGATCTTTCCCAGGCAAAACCAACAATCTGACAATCTCATTGTGCTTGGTTTCTGTAGCACACGTAGGAATACTGTCACCCATGACCACTAACAATAGCACCAGGAGATTCTAGAAGGTACTTAGGCTTACCTTCTTCAAGTCCTTGAAAGGCAATATTCAATTGATCATTTATTACAACCAAAATCTTCTGCATCATAACAGACCAGCTTTCTTCATCTCCTCTTAATTTTGGAAGTAATGCAAGGCAACTAGCAAGTTTCTGGATGTACAATGCCAAGCAGAAGATAAGACAGCAGAACAAGATCAAGCAATAGTCGTCTTATTTTATGATATAAATTTTCCTTAGAATTGAGAGAACCCAATTGTTGCAGTCACAACCTTCTAAAATAAAAAAGATAATAAAAGAAATCAAAAGGATGTGCTCTCTCCAAGTGTGTTCTATATAAACTAAACAAACTCCCTAAACAATGAAGTGCAGCAACCTACTGTGAAGCCAACAGGACCATGTTGGCCGTAGGTAAATGCCAAGTGAGATCATGACTTTGGAAGCTCATCTCAGAGGTATGATACTCTTCCCATGTTTCAGTTAAGGTTGGCTGAGGACTAGCACAGATAACCCTTCAGAAATCAGAATCCTACCAATAGGAATACACATTGCAATCCTCCTATGTTTCTTGCAATTTCATTAATACAAGAAGCCATTGAGTGAACCTTCTGAATTGGGTTCCTTCTTGCTTTCTATGATTTTATTTAATTTGCTATAGATATAGATGAAAGGTATTGCCAACTTTAGATTCCTTGGCACTCTGTTAGGTCAATATTTTCATTTGGATAGCCACTTAATTGGACATCTAAAGATTCTAAGATTTGCTATAATTTTGGAGACAACAAAAACTGCTATCTCCTTATGTAATTAGCAGTTCAGTGACTGCTAGCCATTTGTTTTCACACTGCCAAGCAGCATAGGCTCTTCAGAATTGTGGACATTAGATTTGCCATGTCCATTTGAAAAAACTAATTTTGGCTCAACATGGAATTTTTCAGAGAAGCATATAGGGAGGTGAAAAACTTGGTGCCAATCTGCATTTTTATGGTGTTAGGTGAAACTGATTCAAGTGTAACACAAGTAGTTTTATAAGCAGAAATTCTTTCTTATCTCGCTTCTACAGCATAAAGCTGGTTTTTTTTATAGAAAAAGAAATTTTCAACGAGAGGAAAGAGCACATGGCAACACGATAAGTAATCATCATAAAGAGCTTTTGTATTGGCTTCTTCATTGCACTTAGGAGGGTTTCATTGATAAAAACAATTGAATGCCTTTATTGTCTAGATATTTTCTTTCTAAAGATGCATTTGTAGAAGTATATCTCACCATCTCATCATTACTCGTTTTCTTTAATTCTTTTGACAAAAGAAGTCATTTTACTAGAAGCAAAGATAAAATAAAAATGAAATGGATTTGCCTTTTCTGTCTCTTTGATAAGCTCTCATCCTTCGAGCAAGAAAGGAAAAATAAGCAAGATTGCACAGGAACCACAAAACAAAATAGAAAGGGCTTTCTCAAAATGGACACTTGTTATAAAGGATAACTCTTTATTCATATGGCAGAGAACCAATCGCAGTTAATAAAAGGATACTAGTTTATTCATAGTGCAGTGACGACCAAGAAAAAAGGAAGCACATTACCTTCAACATCTTATGACTGCATCCTCCTGACAAAAGTTTTGAAGCAATAGCAGATTCAACCTGCATAAATACATAATATTCATTGCATCAAGAATAGAAGGGCACTAAGAATCCCTAAGCTAGAAAGCAGATAGAATAATTAGCAGTTATATACAACAAGATTTAAGCCAAATCGAGGTGACAAACAAAATTTTATCCCATACCAATATCATCGGCTAATATAACTGTCTAAATATTCTAGCATTTCTTTCCAACCATAAACACCATAGGACAGCAAGTCTTGCAACTTCCCAAAATACACTTTTTTCCTTATTCCTCCCAAGACCACAATAACTAGTAGGAAAGAAACTGTCCAAAGTAGCTGGGCAAATGATTCATGTGCAAGACACATTGCTTATTGACACAGCACACATTATATAAAACATGTCACATGCATTGAGTCCTACAACACAGGGACCCGAACTTAAAATCACACTGCACCAAGTGAGATGAGGCCAATAATAAGGGGATAGGCTACCCTCCTCTTGCTATGTAGTCAAAAGTCCACTAGAACAAAAATACATGATACATAGCTCACTAATGCTTCAGGATATATCTACAAACCTAACTCACAAGCATTGACAGTTAAATGTATTGATTATGCCTACAACGTAGAAACCAATAACAAAAAAGTGAACTAAGGAAGTCAAATCAATATCACCAATTTGTTTCCAATTTTCACATAATTCCTAATCTTTAATCATTTTATTTGGCTAACTACAATTGTGATTTCTTTCTGCAATTACAGAATACTAATATAAAGAGAAATTTATCAAACAAATAGAACGCACCATGTGAATTGCAGAATACTAATTCACAAATTGTTACATCACTCACCAACATCTCATGCTCACACCATGGCACTCAGAGTTAATATTGAAGTTCATAAATGATGTATGGCTCTTGATCCAATCACCCATTACAGTAAATTATGAAACTAACTTTGAACATAAATCAGAACAAACCACTAGTTTTGAGCATGGTCTATCCCATAACCCAGAAAGTTAAAGACTTCAAATGTCCTAAGACTTACCCCATGTCTGCCAAAGCTTCAATCAATTTTATAGGATTCTATAACAGCTTAACCAGCAACAAGGGCTGACCAAGCTTCACCCAAGCAATGTGGGATTTTGATTCTAATGCAAGTAGCATTTTAGTTCCAATTTCCTTCAAGAAGGCTGTGCAAAAAGATCTTATTCAACTAATATGAAAAGAGAGATGAGAGTAAAACGCTACACTAGGATAAAGTAATGGACTGAATTCTCCCAATATTAAATCAATTTTTTAACTACACCAGGAGAGGAATGTCAAATTTTCCCAACAGTTCCCCCCTTATTACTGCAAAAACCAAACTCTCTTAATGGTGCTCTCAGTTGCATATTTTCACTGCAGGTTGACTTGAGAACATAAGAGGTGGTGGGGAAAATGATATGCTTCCTTCCAAGGATGATTTGCATTTTGCAAGATCCAAATGCATTTCTTGTAAGAATTAAAATCTCTTGGATTTTGTTATACGTACTCTGTCATGAAGACCATTACAAGAATTTTCCCAAGTGATCTCTGTTACGCATCTTCAAAACAAGAAGGTCTGGCCAAAATTTCCAAATTGTTTATTTGACAAAGCTAACCCTTTAACATCTGTGGTTTTACAAAGTTATCTATTACATGAAAACAGTGTTCAATCACTGTCACAGACAAAATATTGTGGTTTAATTTTTCAAAAAAACAATTAGACGTTCTTAATCTGGTAATATACATCATTTAGCAGTTTGCTGATTAAACAGATCAATTGAAATGTGCCACAGCAACATCCTCCTAATTGCAAGATAAGCCCACAGCTCACAAGCTTTAGCAGTTCACATTACACATCAAACCAAGCATCTAAAAATTGTTGCAATAAAGGGAAGACATGCTTACACTGTCATAATGCTGACGAGGAACTGAAGATTGAAATGAAGTTATTATGGTACATAACAAATGAAGTGCGGCTTCCTGCATGAACCATGATTTAGATAATAAATTTCAAATCAATTGAATGAACATATACATAAACTGACAAACAAAAACTTGAGTCAAAAGCTTGCCAAGAATATGAAACATCCAAATATTAAAAGTTTTATCAGCATTAAACAAGTACAGACCACATGGCAAAGGTTTTATCTTTCACACCTGCTAAGTCTTAACGGACAGAGACATTTTTATCTTTAGAATTTATCTCCATATGTAGAGATTGAAGGAATCTACTTCTAGTTCTACATGCATATGTTTCAATTTTAGAGCCTCAAAAGAAAATTTTTAAATCCTCAAAAGAAATCTCTCTCTCTCTCTCTCTCTCTATATATATATATATATATATTTATATATGTAAACATACATATACATATATTAGTTAACTTGAGACACAAGGATCCTCCCAGAAAAAACAGGCTCACCCAACCAAGGATCCTCTCAGAACCAAAAACAATTCCCATCCCCTACAAAACATTGGACCAAGGAAAGGAAAGAAGACAAAACCAGAGATGAATTTCCAAGGACTTCTTGAGCACTATTCCCGACAAATGCATCCCACCCATTCCGGTTAAGACCATACTTACTCTTAATTATATTATGCCATAATGAATCTGTTTCCATAGGAAAGCACCACAACCATTTAGGAGCTAGAGCTACATTCTTGGAAAACAAATTACCTATTCCCAAACCTCCATCTCGCTTTGAAATACAACAAACATCCCAACTCACCAAATGGTCCCTTGTAGAATCACTAGCACCATGCCATAAAAAGTCTTGCATGACTCTTTCTATTTTTTCCACCACCCCCACAGGAATCTTGAAATAATTAAGAGGAACACTTAACAAACAAGACCGAATAAGAGTCACTCTTCCACCAAAAGACAAAAAAGCACCTTTCCAAATATCTAGATGTTTAGAAATCTTAATTACCGGATCCCAAAAAGAATCTGATTGAGGAAGTTTATATTTATACAATGATGAACACACGACCAGAGGCAATCATAGCTAATTACAATCAATTAGAATCCCTAAAAACCAATCTTAATAAACAAAGAATCAAACCTATGATTAACTTCCTATTTTACATAATTCTACACTCCTCCTCAAGCACCAAACATTTTACAAATATAATCTACCCTTGGACATCAAAGGGACTTTTGTAAAGATGTTTGCCAGTTGATCATTAGGCTTGGTGAAGGTGGTCACAATACACAGACATACACATATATATTAATGTTTGGATTTATTGCTTTACAAATGCACCTCAAAGCACAAACAAGTTATAAATAAATAGATAAATAATTCTCCTGTAACCATTTAGACAGGATTCTAGAATTTTGCCTTTTAAATCTAGGACAACAACAAACAATGATGCAAGCATGAAGGGTTCAAACATAACATGTATAGTATCAACTTCAATCACTGGTTCTTGATGAAAACTTCTTAATAGACTAAATGGAAAAGAAACTACAAACATTGAATAATGCTACTTACCCATAAAGCCTCTGAATTGTCTTCATTCAATAGCTTCAAGACAGGCTGAACAACCTTTCCAGCGTAGGAGGACCCATCTTTCTTGATGCTTGGAAATCCACTCATCCTAATTTAGGAAAGAATATTATTAGAGCAGCTGCCAGATATTTCAACAATTAAGAAACATTACAGCAACAAGACATATATATAAGGGGTACATCAATCTTTCTTGCCAACATAACGGCAAAACTAAGCCACAAACAGCCTCAAGTTCAATTCAGTGTGTACTACATAAGCAGGAATCATACTCAACCTGGCTTGTTTTCAAAGTCTAGAAAAGGAAATCAACTTATTGCACAGTAAGTGCCAAGATATGGATGTACACATACTAATTAATGCAAAGCACCAACAAGTGACAGGAAAGATCCCACCAAAACAATCTTAAATAAAGTCAATTTCAAACTTCCAGACCAACTGCATGCTTACACCAGTTTCCTGTCGGAAAAACATAAGGCTGAAGAATTTTTTATCTTTTATACAAATTTCTGAAATTTAACATCCAACTAAGTGCAAGCAATAGCATGATTTAAGCAATTTGAGGGTAACATCTTTAAACATTGAATAGATTGTTAAATAATAATGCAAAACATAGAGTATGTTATAATTTTCCCTATAAAAAACAAGTGGTGTGCTATAATTCTGAATCACAAGGTTGGAGAAAAGTCTTTAAAATATATATATATATATATATATCTGAATATAACCGTGGATACATAAGATGAGCAAGGCCAATTACCAAGGCAGTAAAACAAATCACTCAGTGTAACATGTATTGCACAGAGGAAGAAGGGAGAGAGAAAAGGGAGAGAATTTAGGAATTTAGTTTTCAAATTATCAACTCATCACTAAGCCTGAGTGCTCTACTTAACACATGCACCAATGATTCAATGAAAAGGCAATTGCTGAGTAGGGACAGAAATATCAAACCTTACAAACAGATCAGATATCATTGCACAAGAAGCCACCCTCACAAAATGAGAATCTGCTGCAGACTGATTTAAATTGAGGACATAAAGCATGTGTCACACTTATGT
>JANHAO010001175.1:0-34625 GCA_026873985.1 Saraca asoca
TTCCCTTCATATAGCGGGATAGCAGGCACCTTGAGTTTCTGTGGGAGAGGTTGCTTCTCAATCTCCACAGAAAATGGTGAGGTCTCTTCATAACGAATCCAATTATCCTGAGGCTGCGGGTGCTCTTCAGGTAACTTCAGCCTTTGGAGAACCTCGTCCATTGTTGGGCGCTGGCTTCTATGCTGAGGGGTAGAGCTTTTCACACGTTGTGAGCTCCCCAGTCGCTGGCTATCACGACCATCACGGACTTCTCTCTGAGCTTCTTCTCAAAGCTGTTGGAGTTGCGTCATGACCTCTTCTTACCTTTGGGCATTTTGTGCTTGCACCTGGGCAAGTACTTTAATAGTTTCAGCCAACTCTGACTGTATTTTCTAGGGCCGATCAAGATTGATCAGGCATCTACTCCTCTTATATTTCAGGTGCTACGGTGCACTGGGAAGCTGGAGCTGTAGAACTTCAATTCGTTCTTCCTCGGCCATTGTTGAATGGCAGTGGGAACTTCAAAGAGCGGATGATCCCCACAGACGGTGGCAAAAATGTTGACGGTGAAATTTGATTTGTGCAAGAGACTCGAACTTCAGTCAACCGGATGTGAGTTTCGGGAATCAATGTCGCTCCTAAAGTATTGTAAAAATACAATTGAGAGGGAGAAGATGAAATAGATTAGCCACACATTTAATGTGGTTCGGCTAAATCCGGGCGGTACCAGACCCTACGTCCACGGTGAAGATTTTATTGAAATTAAATAATTTGCAGGAGTTCTGCTTACAAGATTGCCTCTTCCTCTCCTCCTTTCTGCTAACAATGCAATCCTATTTATAAAGAAAGGAGAGATTACATGTATTAATTACAAGCTACAGTTGCATTACATCAAGCAATAAATAGAAAAGATAGTATAGGCTACAATTCGACTGTTTCCAGTACATAGGCTACGGAGGTGGATCTTTTAAGCTGGTTGTAGGCTTATGACCATTACTTGACATTACTTCAGCCATACAGAGGATTAATGACTCAGTACTGGAGTTCAGACTTCATGATCCTTACGAAGCATCGAGGAGGCGAGCTCGGTACTGCTTATAGAGGGGCCAGCGAGCTCTTGTGAGGAGGTCGGTCATTCTTTATAAGTGCCTTGTTGGGACATCATGCAACGAGGTATAGCTCGCTAGGGAGGAGCTCGCTGACATGTTCTTGTCGGTTGAACGATCTTCTTTATTTGAGGACCCTGAGTCTGCTGCCTCGCCTTGGGGTCGTTTTCCATAACACGAAGCTTTCTGAAGGCTTCTCGCTGAGGCGCAGGGACTGGTCTTCGTTTCCTTGGGGACTCATCCTTGTGAGGCCATTTTTAGTATACAACAAGTATATTCATTTCCACCTTTACGAAAGTCTCTAGGATTTCCTTACCTTGCTCTTCTTTCTTCAATATTTCTAGTTTGCTAGGGAAGAAAAAAGGAAGACAAGCTAGATTGGTAACTAGTAGAGTTACTATTTTCTTTTGTAATTTCTAACTCTTTTTGCTTATTTAAAACTGGTATTTCTTAAGTTTTTGGACTCTACTTATTTTCCACTACTTAGTAGTATTGCACTGACATTTTCTTTAGGATTCAAAATTGTCTAAAAGGGTAGCTTGCCTAAACCATGAGCTTCCAGCTTGCTAACTATTGTTGCAAGCTAAGTCATTTATGTTTCCAAGTTTTAAAATCTAACATTTGCTTTTTGTTGGAACTACAACATTTTGGATCTTGTTTTTTATTAAAACTATAAGTTGCTTTTGACCAAAGTTTGAACCAAATCTTAAAAAGATTTATTGGGAGATTGAGCTTGATTTAGTTGCTAGTTGGCTTGGATTGAAGGCTAAAATGGAACTTGTCCAACTTAGTTTCCATATCTCAGATTTAAATGGTCTATCCAACTAGGATTATATAAATTAGAATATAGGTTATATGGTCTTTGTGGCTATCCTAGAAACCCTTATTTTATAGAAATCTTTCCAATTGCCTGAACTTGTTGGAATAACTCTTTTTCTTGTAAGGAATGCTCAATAACTGAGTAAATCCCAGATATTTTAGTTGCTTGCACTTGTCCCATAGCCATTTATCGAACCAATGAGGTTAAATATGAAATTTGTCCCTCAAGGCTTCTAGATGTATTCATGTTATTTACCTTTCTCATGAATAATCCATTCTGGTTTTAAATTGCTACAAGTTGGCTGTCATGTTTGTAATAAGGTTCCTTGCAGCTTCTGAAGTCGTATACACCAAAGCTCATTCACTTGGAACATATATTATGCTTCTATCCATTGGCAAAAATCCTTCATAAAAATACTGGATGAAGAGCTAGCCATTAATTTCATGATATAAACAACTAGCACAAAACTTCTTGAATCTCTCCCACTATTTATACAAAATATCTCTATTGTATTACCTGATGCTACAAATTTCCTTCATTATGTTTGCAGCTTATGAAGTTAGGAAGTATTGCTCCAAGAAAAGCCTTTTCATTTCGTGCCATATATTGCTTGAGCTAAAAAGAAGATAGTATAGTCAATCCTTAACCGAATTAGCTAATGAGAAAGGATAGACTCTTAGCCTAATTACACCTCTAAAATTCCTTTAGGCTTTATGGTAGAACAAACAACATAAAACTTTTTAAAATGTTTATGTGGATCGTCACCAGCTAGGCCATGAAAAGTTAGTAGCAAATGTATCAAGCTAAATTTCAGCTTAAAGGCTACATCAAGGTCAGGATAATTAATGCACAATGGCTATTGCTTTAAATCTGGAGTAGCTAATTTCTTTAATGTTCTTTGATTGGAAGCCATGTTTTCCAAGTTTAAGTCAAAAGATAATTAATAGGAGAGCAGATCAATAACTATACCTATCCCAGGGGATGAAGCTCTTGATAGTTTAGTAGATCAAGAAGTAACCTAAATAAAAGAAGAATGCTTGATCTTTCTTCTTAAATTTTGTAAAGTTCTGTTAATTTTTGGCTCAAATAACAACTCAAAATTGTGAAAGGATTGAGTTATGTACAAAGAAAATTACAAAGTAAACACAAACAAAAGAAACAAAATTATGAAAATTATAATAATGATAGAAAATACTTAAAAATTCAAAAATCTTACTAAAAAATGGAATTTGGCAAAAATAGGCAAGGTTTGTAGTAAAGCATAAATTTTGGTTAGCACACTGAAATCTTTAAAACTAGTAAGTTTCATTCCTATATTCTATCCAATTTTTTGCCTTCAAACCCTACCAAAGAAACCTGAAAACTTGCAAAACTAGACAAAATAAGGTGAAAATACAAAAAAATAAGCAAAATTAAAAACCTAAATCTAAATCTAAACTTAATCTTACCAAAAACATAAAAATCAATAAACCAATCTTCTTCAATGATGCCAAAATCTTGATGATTGTCGAAATCATCAGGATTAAATATACTGAACTACCTTAATTTTGTAGAAGGATGAGTCTAAGTAAAATCCTAGGGATTAGATGACTAATTTAAATGTTAATTAGAACAAGGGACTTTGGATACTTAAGATAGAACATAAAGATAGAAATTCAAGACAACATAATAACCAAACAATTTGAAGAAGGGAAATTCAAATGGGAAAACTTCAATTCAAGAAAAATTCATGTATTCAATTATCAAATTAATCCTAGTCATAAATTATATTATTCTTTCTTTGATCATTTAGCCAAGAATCAATTTAAGACTAACACCTAAATTAAATTCCTATAGTTTTTCCCTAATTTCATTAATTCGAGCCTAACACCTGAATTAAATCTTATTACTAATTTAACTCAAGTCTAGCACCCTAATCAAATTAACAATAGCATTAAGAATAGGAAAAGGATAAGATTAGATGATAATCATACACTAACACACAATCATTAAATCCATCCTATATTTCCTTTAGGGGAACAATCATACACTAGCATATGATTATAACACCCAATTGCTATTTTGCCAAACTATCATAACAATTACAAATTATGAAGTTTAAACTAGTAGATAATCACAATAGACAATCAACTAACAAGGCCTTTTAGTTAATCATCCTATGAATTAAAACAAAGAAACAATAGATAATCAAATTGGAAATAAATCAATGATACATATCAGGTTTCACAATCACAAACAAATTGAAGTAGAATTTCCCTTAAAATGAAAGAAAAGTTTAGCTACTCATTATAAGAGAATTATAAATAAAAATAAAAGAAAAAAAAAGACCTAAAAGAAGTAGTGTTTTTGCTCTAGAAGAGCTCCTCCCTCTTTTCAAAATTACAAAAGTTAGAGAAAAAGTAAAGAATGCCCTATTTAATGAGTTTCAACTAGGTTTTCTTTAAGCTTTTTCTTCTCTATTTAGGTTATTGAATTGGGTTGGATAAGGGCACAATTAGGCCTTGGTTTCTTTATAAGAATCGTAGCTCTACTTCTTAGCAATTCAATGGCCTATACTTTGCTCAAAACTAAGGTTTCTAACCCATCTTATGAGGTAAAACCCAAAATAGGCTCTGTTGAGCTGACCAACCTATAATAAATTCTGTCTTTCAGCTTCATATCCCCGTAACTCCTTTAAAATGACACAATTTCACCTTAAGAACTTTATGAAAGTTATAAATGTGGAAGTTATCTGTCTAATGGGCTTGGGATGCATTGTTTGAAGTACCAGAGTTCTAGTAATAATAAAAATATCATAATTGGTTCAAGATCAGTGGGTCAACACTCTCTTTAGATTCTGGGTTGATTTTAACCTAGTAAATGTTTGAATTAGGCTTGAGAATTTTTATAAAAATTGTAAGCCTTGTTATTTTTCCAATGATATAAGAAGATATCCAATGAGATGTCTAAAGCTCCAAATACAACCAAAATTTGAAAATAATGCCAAATTACTAAATTAATCCAAATTAGTCCCAAGTGTGACCAAATTATGAAACTAATCATAAGTATTCTAATTTGCATATAATCATGACAAAAGACTAAATGTAAAAGAGGTATAAAACATGTAAATATTATACTCATTAGTCAACTAAGAATTGTTGCAATAATTGTCTTGAACATAAAGGTGTGTCTATCTCCTCTTGTAGAAGTTAAATTTGAAATTGAAAGAAATCTCTCAATGTGAAATTTGTTCTTTTCCTATGAGTTGTCATAGACAGTCTTACCTCAATTCCTTTTCTAAATCCATCCTGTCCATATGGAAATAACAAAGGAATATCCAATCCTAAGTAAGTAGGACGATGTTCACTTATACATTTCAATAACTCACTGTTGTGTTTGACAACAATATCTCTTCCCCTTTGTAAATTGTCAACATCACATACTATAGGCATTGCAACTTCTTCTGCGATACAGTTGACATGATTGATAATCATGAAACCCTAAAAAATTTACTATCAAGACTTCAACTTCATTATATGCAAAACTTATTTCAGAAATGTAGGCTATAGTCAATTGATTTCTTTAATAGCAAAAATTTAACAAATAAATCGAAATGTATTTCTAAGTTCTAACACAACTAGCACAATTAAACTATAAGTTATAGTTAATCAAGAATGGTTTCAAATTAACATGGTTGAAGTCAAACAAGCTAAAAGAAATTAAACAATATAAAAATTAAATAAAATTTATAGACATAAGGATTGCTATTTAAAAGCCTTCAAAGTTAAAGCTAGCTATTGCTGTAAAAATATGACTGTGGGCTTATGGAGCAATTGCTACTAGCCTCACTGGGTGATTAAGGAAGATGCTGAGCTACTGCCATAACCATTACTATGCTATTGTCAACTAGGGTTATTGTTCTCTTGTTGTAGGTTAATGTTATGTTGGTTTGAATATGTAACTTTGTTCTTATATTTGTTTTTTTTTTTAAGGACAAGTCTACCATACTCAAAGAAAAATCATGAGTACTACAATGTAGTTTAATAGAGCCATTGGAAATAGAAGGTCACATCTAGGCCTTTGATTTGCATATGCATGCTACATATTTAGCCAATTAATTCAAAAGGGGTTATGAGAAGTGGAAAGTCTATTTTACACTGATGGTTTACCAAAAAATAGCTTGTAATACTAAAGTGAAAATCTAGCTTAGCTTCTTCTCATTGGAACTAGGTTGTGGTGTGTAGTTGAAAGTCTAAAGTCAAAAATCTTTGTTAGTTCCTCCTCTTTGGAATATCTCTTTGTGGTTTTGTTAAGAATTTGTGGGAATATGATTTGTGGATTTGGATTTTTTGTATTTATGTGATTTTAAGTGAGACTAGATAATGTACTTGATTTGTTATTGTTTGTCATTTTTTTGCTAAGCATGTGTTATGGTTTGGTGAGGTTGTGGGTGTAGTTGTTATGTTGTTGTTGTGTGTGAGGAGAAAAATATTTTGTCGTGAAGAGAAAATTTTTGGGGAAAAATTGTTTGCTTTTTTATGTTTGTTGCAATGGAAATAGTTATGCAATTTTTGTTATATTTCTACATCTAAGTTTAAGAGTTGTAATTTACAGTTCTTTGATACTACATAGACCCTAATGATGTGGTGGGATGTTATAAAAATATGTGTAGAATGCTTGCCCCTACTCAAGATCTGTTGTTATTAAGGTAAGTGCATAATTTCTTCGTACAAATTTTTAAATTTCAATTCTTTGATAACAATCAAGTTTTTTCAATTGCATGGAATGGCAAGACAACACATTCACGTTATAAATTTGTCTATTAGAATGGGAAGTAGTTGGATGGTATGCAATTATGAAATGAATGTTATCTTTTTGTTTGTTCTATGGTAAATATTAGTTTCCAAAAAAGTAATCACTAATTGGTGAAGATAAATTTTCATATGATTCAAACTGGATAAAGAATCAAATTGTGTGTCTCTAATTTTAGTTTAGAGTCAAGAAGTCACTTATACTCAAAAGGAAGACAGTTCTATCATTTGACTTCAATCTGTCTAGCATACATTAATGTTGAGAGAGCTGTGGCCTATACAAGCACAAGTAGTCAGTCAAATATCAAAGAAAGCTAGAAAAGAGGTGACTAATCTCATGCCTATTATTTGTTAATTAAATACACAATATGAAGGTAAAAGACATGCACCTTCATGTAGAAACAAAAAAATTGATATCTTAACTAGTCTTTGTTCCTATGTCAAACCTACAAGTTCTAAAAATGGAGGCCCAAAGTCAACCATTTCACCTTTTGCGCAACACCCAACCACTTTAACTTCCTTACCACTTTACATTTTGGGGGTAGAACCTTACTCCCCCTAAACTTCTTTGCCATTTCACATTGTCAGGAGCAAGACCTCACTTTGAAAGGTAAGAACATACTTTGGGCTAAAGACCTAGCTTATCTAACTTCTCTCTTGCTCTGAGGTCATGACTTTGCTTCCTTATAAGCTTTAAGGGCATAACCACCCCATGGCCCTATCTAGCTTCGAGGGCAAAGAAGCCTAATTGGTAAAAGTCATTTAAATCACCATTGTACACAAGAAATTCTTCTAAACTACACTCACTTACAATCTTATCTTGCTAAGTCAAAAAAAAAAATTTGCCAAAGACTTGTACACAAAGGTATCAATCCAAGGAGTGCTTCCTCTATGAGGAAGAATGAACTTATGATACTATTGAGTCATGGCTTTCAACATCCTAGCCTTTTCATCATAAACTTCCTTTGGAGAATGTTGGCTTACTTGGGAGACTAAGAAATCAAGATGTTTTTTAGAAGTGTCTTCATTAAAGAAAAGGGACTCTAAACATGCAATTAGTACTAGATTTGTTTATCACTGGCTTAACCCTAAAAGTTGAAAACTTTGGAGAAATGGGGGAAACTTGAAGAAAGTAATCAATTCTCTATCAACCTTCAACCGCTCCAATATATGATTTCGCTTGCCTAATTTGTCAATAAAAAGCTTAGTAGTCACAACACTTAGCTAACGTAAAAGAGATAAGATTAGAGGAGACCTTGCTTTTTTCTCCTTAAGAGAATCTCTATAAGCACCCTTCTCAGCTTCTTTATTTCCCTACTCTCCTAAGTCTTCATTGTCTGAAGAAGTCATGAAAAATTCTTCTATAAGAGCTTTCCCCTCTCAATATAGATCCTTTGTGTTTTCAGAGATAGGTTTGGAATAATGTTAGCACCCGCCTATGGGGTGTTAGTATAGATGTTCTAGAAATAGTTAATTGTAATGGCATAAAAACTATATATCCTAGCATCTTTGATATTTGATATTTTGGCTTCTTTATCAATTTAGTTTTAATATACATATATATATATATATATGTGTGTGTTTTGATATATGTATAAAGTCTAGATATATAATTGTGTATAAATTAATTAAAATAGGGATTGTAATTATGAAATAATTTATACATACAATTATTTTTCTAAATATCAATGGTTGTTGAATTATTGAGAAAATGTGATATCAATTATTCATAAGTAAACCAACATATGTCATATCATATTCTTCTAGAAGAATGCAATGATATCATACATTGTAGATATGTTGATATCTAAACAAGACATCTGGATATATGTTATTGAACATATGACTGGATTTGACCTGCCATAAGAAAGGTGCTATGCATGATCCTTAGACTTGAGATCAATATAGCACCTTATGTATAGATTGTGTACTTTGAGATTATTCTAGACTTGCACTCTTGAAAAGTAGGTACGAATAAAAGTTGGATGCACTATGAAATACATGAAAGTAGTGATTGATTAAGAAAGAATTTGTCCTCCTTGGTAAGAAGGAAAGATATTGAAAAGATATTTTGACACTTGTGCTATGATTAAAATCATAGGCTTATGCATTGGTACATACATAAAAGGAGTTTTTATGTATATTCAACTGTAAGATGACATATAATCAGACTGGCACCTATAATTAGAAGTCCAAATTAAGGTTGACACTTGAACTATATCCAAAGTCTAATTTAAATAACAAGAGATGAAAGGACTTAATTACATATAACATCTTGTCAGGAACGGTTTTGATTTCTGGAAATCTATTCTTGGCATTTGGGTTGCCATGATGCTTTGCTAGAAGCCAATCATGATCTATGAATTTAATTGAATAATTTAGGGAAATTGTGTTTAAATTAAAAAGAATTGTAATTTGATTAAACTTGTAGAAGTTTATAAATAAATTCATTGCCAACATGCATGAAAACTTAATGGATCACACATAATAGAATCTCTTTGATCCAAAGTCAAAGGAAAAGTTAGAATGCAATATGTTTTGAATTCAAGTGTTGAATTAGTGAACATCTTGGAAAGTTGAAATGATTAATCAAGTGTTCTAATATGATTAAAAGTGTTAATTAATTTATGATTTGATAATTTTAATAGAGATTACAATTATTAAATATTAGCAAATTTCCAATGTTGATAATTGAATGTTGTAGAACACTTATATTAACTTTTGAGAAGATCATAAGTGGAGGAAGAGTTCCTCACTTAGAAAGTTATTTTGATTAATAAATTAAAACAGTTTGAGAATTATAATTGCATAAGATAGTTTATGAGTTTAGACTCATTGTAACCCTAGAAAGGGGTTTAGGCTTATTAGATACAAAAGGCAAGTGCATGAAGGTTAATGAGTTTGGACTCATTATGGCCTAAGCAAAGAGTATGAACTCCTTAGGCCATGAGGGCAGCACACAAGCTTAGAGTATTAACCCTTGTCATACAACCCAACCATTTAGAGAAGTAGACGATACAAGCAAGGGAAACCTTAGCATGTGCCTCACTCATGTCTTTCCCTTACTCTTACTTGTACTTCAATCTCTTCTATTTAAAAAAGAGAGAATCAAACCCTTCATCACACACAATACACCAACCTTAACACATGTTTTGTGCACCTAATACTCTCTCAATGTGATCTCTCTGCTCTTTTCCTCTTTGCATTCAAGGACCAACCCTAGTAGAGTGAATTTATGATTGTTTAGAGAGCCAGCACCTTTTAAGTAAATGAGTTAATTTTCTTACTCTACCTATGTTAAAAGTGGATTTTGGTTCTGTCAAAATCCAGCCAACCAGAAGAGTTCTTACAGACTCAAACTACTTTTTGGTTGAACAAGCTAAGATGAAGAGGAAGATCAAAGGAAGAGCAGCAAATACACATAATATTTTTAATGTGGTTCAACCAAAACTGGGCAGTATTAGTCCCTACGTCCATAGTAATGTATTGATCTGAAGGAATTTCTATAGAGTTTCAGTATGGCTATTTTGACCCCTCGCACAATGGTCTCCCTTCTCCTATTTATAAAGGCTAGGGAGGTTATAATGGTAATTACTCAGTTTGTGTTTCTGTTACATCAAAATAAATATACAAGATAGCCTAGACTACTATAAAACACCTTCTGCAAACTGTCACCTAACTTCTGATGTTTGCTTTCTGTAGGTGGGGCTAGCGCACTACTTCTTGTAGACTAGTCTCATGAACAAAGTCTAAGAGGGTCACTGTTTCATGGTTTAGCTGGGCGAGGTGCGATGTTCATGAGCTGGAATCCTCAATTGTCATTGGCTTTCGATTAACGAGATCGATCCTTGTGAGCTCGCCCTTAGCAATGCGAGCTCATAGAGTGAGTTACCAGCTCTGCGAGCCAGGTCTTGCCCCTTAACGAGCTGGAAATCTACTTCATTTCATTGCTTGCACAAATAGTGACCTATCAAACTCAACTCTTTTCTCATCTAGACTTAGCATGTTTCCTGGCCTTTACTAGCCCATCTCACTAGTCCGAATAACGTATATAACAACCTATTACATAAACATTGGTAGAGGCTTTAAATCAAATTGATTTGTGTATATTAATATTGGTATTGGAGATCAAATCTGAAGGAGTTGCTTGAAAACAATTCAAAAAACTTGATCACAAAGCTTGTTAGAGAGTTCATGAATTACTTAGAGATCAAATTCAAATTTAAAGACTAGAGATTACAAGAATAATCTCGAGCAGGTATAGTTCAAATAATTGTTTTTAAGCTTATTTGAATTATTCAAAACTTTATGAATTAATTTCCAAACAACATGATCTGGGTGTAGGGAAAAATTTTAAAATTACACTATGCATACTTGATGCTTTTGATCTATCTTTCCTAATAATGGTATAAAAGCCCGTATTATTTTTTTTCTAATTCATGATTAATAATTTGATTGTTAAGGTGATAATTGTGATTGTATGCCTATTGAAATTCGGTTCCAAATAATCAAAATTATTCATTCAAAGTGCAAAATTTTTCTTCTTAAAATTTTTTGAAACCAATATAAATTGGATATGCACTTTAGGTGAAAATACATAAGAAAGGAAGCTGGCTGGCTAACATAGTAGCCTATTAGCTGAACATGGCCATTGGACTAACTAACCTACTTGTTGAACTAGGTAGCCAACCTATGCACTAGTTGGATGAATATCCGGCCACCACACATGGTGATTTCGACCACCTTGATTAGTTGTGATGATAGCCAATCAGCCTCATGTCTTTATTATACAAATACAATTTAGGAAATTAATTGTAATCATAATTTATTTTGAGAAAAACTTACCCAGATTGTATTCTTGCAATTATGAAAACATTCCTCAACTTCAAATCTAATTTAAATATGAATATTAACTTATGAGAAATAGTTTTAGAAACTTTCTTTTTTTTTAATTACTTGATTCCAAAGTTTTAAAAAGTATGATGGATTTGAAAAATTAATTGAGTTTGAAATTAACTAAGATTGCTTTCCAAAATAGATTTATTATGATGAGTTAATGATGAAATCAAATTAATTAACTTACTTGAATTAAAAGTTAATCAAATAACTTGACACATGCATGATCATAATTTAAATCAAATAGTTAATGTTATATGTTTTCTTGTTTTATATGTATCATATATACTCAAATGCATGGAAAGATGATTATAAACTAAAGGCATTTATGAATCCATGTTCTATTATAAGGTATTTTATTAAATAAATAGAGCATATGTGTCCTACCTTTCTTCCAACTTCTGAATGTAAAATTCTCTTCTCATTTCATTCCCTTTGAATGTAACTCAAGGTTTCTTCTATATGATATAATTAGTTAAATAGGATAAAATTAAAGAATTTTATTTTATTTGGAAGTTATTGAAGGCAAAGTTGCTCAAAGCTTGATGGTGTATGGCTCTTGGAGACAAAAGGCATAATCCATAGAGTTTTTCCCTCTCATGGCTCAAGGGAAATAATTTTAAATTAGTCCATAATTGTGTAATATATGTAATGCATGCATGTGATTTATATTGTGATTTGAATATAATGTATGTATGACATATGCTAGTTGATATATGTTTAACATAGACAAGTAAATGTATGCATAGCATACACAAGACTTTTAAATAGTTAAGCCCCAAACTAACTAAAAGATCCCTCACTAATTTAAGTTGTATGTTAAGAACATGATTAATCACTACCTATCAAAATAATGATAACCAAAGATCGATTTCATGATAACTTGTTGGCCTCCATTAAGGTTACACTACATCAATCATGTTATTGTTATTAAAACATAAATGATGTTCTTGTTTGGTGCTTTCAACTTAGCAAACATTTATAGTTTGGATGGCCCTCATCATGATTATATGGTGTTTGGGCTTGATTAGGTTTCATTTTGAACATTATAAATAAAAGGTTGCTAGTAATGTTTGACATGATGGAAAATAAATGACAAAGAGTTGTCAACCTAATGATTAGAAGTTACATCGAGATGTAATTAACAAGTTAAGTTATCTACTTAGTCTAATTTATTTAGTTTCCTTGGCCTCCATCAAGATTAAATAAATTAAACTAGGATCTTAATCCACTAAGATTATCATCCATTGTGATAATCTAATTCTAAGACAAAAAGTGATTAGAGTTGAAGAAAATAGCGATCATTTTATTAAAATCCATATAAAATTGAACATCATTAATCGATATTAATCTACTCTATTCTTATTGAAGATTGCTAAAATCATTTGTAACATCACCTTAAGAAACATATTGATTGATAATAAGCTAACCGACTCAAATTACATGGACTAGTTACTAACTTGAAGATTGTCCTTAGGTAGGAAAGAATTACTAACATCCTTGAGAAAGAACCTTTTATACCTTCGTCTGAAGGTTCAAGTAAGTATGCAAGTTTTAAGTTTGCTACATATAAGAAACATCAGGAAGATGCTGAATAAGCGATATGTGTGATGCTAGCTTAGATGTCTGCTAAACTTCAAAAGTAGCTTGAAAATATAACTCCCTTTAAGATGATTCTACATTTGTCAAAGCTATACAAAGGGTATGCTCATATTAAGAGATATCAAGTATCTCGTGAACTATTTAATTACAAGATGGTTGAGGGATCTTCAATTGAAACTAATATGCTAAAAATGATCAGGCCAATAGAGAGATTGGCCTAACTTGACCATGTAATTGATAATTATCATGCAGTGAACATCATACTGCATTCATTTCCTAAGTCATATGGGCAATTTGTCATGAATTTCTTCAAGAATAAAATAAAGGTATCTCTTGCCAAGTTACTCAATATGTTTAAGACTACTGAAATGACTTTCAAGAAGGAACAACCTATACCAAGGTTTAGTTCCTCTTCTAAGCCCAAGAATGGATAGAAAAAGAAGAAGCCCAAGAAGAAATCTAATGCTAAGGTTTAGAAATTTGAAAGAGGTGTACAGAAGAAGGTTAAAAAGAAGGCTCTTAAAGGCATCTACTACCATTATGGAGTAGAAGGCCATTAGAGGCAAAATTGTAAAGCTTATCTTAAGATTGTGAAGCAAAAGAAGCTTAGAAAAGCTTCTACTTCAAATAAATATATCTTCATGATAGAGATAAAATTGTTTTGCTATCCTACTGATTTTTAGATATTAGATATTGGTTGTGGCTTATACATATGTAATGATGTGCAAAGACTAAGAAATAGTAGAAAACTGCATAAAGGAAAAGTAGACCTGCTCATCGGTAAAGGAGCAACAGTTACTATTGTTAGCATAGGAAGCTACCTTTTAGAATTGCCTATGGGCTTAGTTCTTGAAATAAATAATTATTATTATATTCTTATAATTTTTAAGAATATTACTTCCATTTCTTGTTTAGAATAAGAAGGATTTTCTTTTACCTTTAAGAATAAGAGTTGTTTCTTTTCATATAGTAACATGTTTTATGATAGTGGCAAACATGTTAATGGATTGTATATTCTGGAACTAAAACAAGATCTTACCTATCACAAATAAGAAACCAAAATTTAATGATTCCATTATCCATCCTATCTATGGCATTATGGACTTGGTCATATTAATGAAACTAGAATATAAAAGTTACATAAAGATGGATACTTAGATCCATAGGATTACAAATCATATGAAACTTGTAAATCATGTCTCAATGGGAAAATGACTAGGAACCTTTTATTGGAAAGGTTGAACGTGCCAAAAAAGTGCTAGAGTTGATATATTTTTAATGACTACTCTTGCTAGAGGTGCATATTCCTACTTTATCACTTTTACAAATGACTATTCTAGGTATGATTACATACATGTATTTGACGAAATATAAGTTTGAAGCCTTTGAAAAGTTCAAAGAATTCAAAAGTGAAGTAGAAAAACAAATTAGAAAAAGTATCAAGACACTTAGATCCGATTGAAGTGGAGAATACTTAAACCAAGAATTCATTGATTATTTAAAGGAGTTTGGGATTCTATTACAATGGACTCCACCTACAATGCCCTAAATAAATAGTATTTTAGAAAAGAGAAATCATACTTTGCTTGACATGGTATGGTCCATGATGAGCTTTGCAACCTTACCAATTTTTTTCTGAGGCTATAGTTTAAAAATTATTGTATACATCCTTAACCAAGTCCCACCAAATTTTTTTTGATAAGACATTGTATGAATTATGGTTTGGGAAGTAGCCAAATCTTTCACACTTGAAGATTTGGGGATATTTTGCTTATGTGAAGAGGATCATCATAGATAAATAGGGATCTAATAGTGATAAATGCTTATTTATGGAACACCTTAAAGAAACAAGGGGTTACTACTTTTACCACCTTATTAAGCAAAAGGTTATTATCTCAACAAACATTATTAGAAAAGAAGTTTATCCTTGAAAAGGCTAGTAGGGGTAAAATAAAACTTAAAGAGGTTCAAGAACCACAAAATAACATAGACAACATAGTTAAGGATGAGCCTAGTCAAGTATCACAAAGTTTAGGATAAGTAATTAAGCTCAAAGTATACCTATATTTTAGAGATTTGGTAAGGAATATTGTGAACATAAAAGATATAGTTTTCTCCTCACACAAGAGAATGACATGACAATTGTTCAAGACAATAAACCTACCAATTACCAGGAAACAATATCAAATATTTATTCTTTAAAGTTGCAAGAAGCCATGAAGCCCGAAAAGGATTCAATGCATGAAAACCAAGTGTAAGAATTGGTCACTCCACCTGAGGGAATAAATCCTATCAACTACAAATGGATTTTTAGAGGAAAATAGATGCATATGACAAAGTACAAAATCTACAATGCTAGGTTAGTGGCAAAAGGTTATAGGTAAGTACCAAGTATTAATTATGAGGAAACCTTTTCACTAGTTGCCATGTGAAGTCCATTAGGATTTTACTTGAAATAGCTATATAGCATGACTATAAGATTAGGCAAATGAATGTCAAAACAGATTTCTTTAATGGAAACTTGAAAGAGGATGTATATATGATGCAACCTAAAGGTTTTGTCTCTAAAACTGAACCCCATGAGGTATGCAAGCTATGAAGGCCCATATACTAAAGCAAGCTTCAAAAAGTTGAAATATCCATTTTGATAAAGCAATCAAATTGTTTGACTTTATCAAAAATGTTGATGAACCATGTGTGTACAAGAAGGTTCGTGGGAGTGTAGTCATCTTCCTATTACTATATATAGATGACATATGTCTTATATAGGAAACGACATTCCCATGTTACAATCTGTTAAGTTATGGATGTCCAAAACATTCATTATGAAGGATTTAAGGGAAGTAAGCTACATGTTGGGTATGAAGATCTATAGAAATAGAAGTAAAAGTTTACTTAGCCTCACCTAATTCATATATATAGACAAATTCCTAAAAGGATTTAGCATGGATGAGTCTAAAAAAGGTTCTTACCTATGTCTCATGGTGTTTATTTGTCAAGGAAACAATATCCTAAGATACATGTGGAATGGAAACATATGAATGAGATTCATTATGCATCAATAACAAGATTAATCATGTATTCCATGCTATGTTTGGGACTAGATGTCTCCTATGCATTAGGTGTCACTAGTAGATATCAGGCCAATATAGGTGAAATTCATTAGAGTACAATCAAGACCATCCTTAAATACTCAAGGAAAAATAAAGTATGTGTTCTTGGTATATACAAAAGACCTTGATATAAGAATCTTACACAGATGCAAGTTCTTAATTAGATCAAGATAATTATAAATCAGAATCAAGATTTATATTCACTCTTAATGGAAAGGCAGTGTGTTGGAAAAGTTCCAAGCACGATACCACAATAGAGTTTACAACCAAAGTTGAATACATTGTTACTTCAGAAGCAACAAAGGAAGTTGTTTAGATAAAGAAGTTCATCATTGAACTGCAGGTAGTTCCTAATATTGTTAATCCAATAGGGATTTATTATAATAACAATGGAGCCATAACACAAGCTAAGGAACCAAGGTCTCATTACAGATTTAAACAAGTCATGAGACGTTATCATTTGATCAAAGAAATCACAAAGAGTAATGAAATAAGAATAAAATGGATTTCAATTGATAACAATGTAGTTGATCCCCTCACTAAGCATCTATCCCAATAAAAGCTTAAGCATCATTTAAAATGAATCAGGATAAAATGCAAAGGTGATTGGCTTTAGGTCAAGTGGAAGATTGTTAGTATAGATGCCCTAGAGACAATTGGTTCTAAAGGTATAAAAACTATATATCTTAACACATTTGATATTTGATATTTTGACTTTTCTATCAATTTAGTTTTAATAGATATATACTTTGATATATGTATGTACTATTAAATAAAGTCCTTAAAATATAATTATGTATAAATTAATTATAACTAGGATTGTAATTATGAGATAATTTATACATATAATTATTTTTCTAAATATCTCTAGTTATTGAATTATTAAGAAAATAAGATATTAATTATTCATGAGTAAACCAACATATGTCATGTCACATTCTTCTAGAAGAATACAATGACCTCATACATTGTAGATATGTTGATATTTGGATAAGACATAGGGGTATATGTTATGGAACATATGACTGGATTGACCCACTATGAGAAATCATATGGAATGTTGCCGTGGGTCAATGGACTTCTCATGTGAAAGGTGTTGTAAGTTATCCTTGAACTTGAGATCAACATAATACCTTATATATGAAATTGTATACTTTGATGTTATTCTAGATTTGCACTTTTAAAGAGTAGCTATGAATAAAAGTTAGGTGCACTATGAAATACATTAAGGTAGTGATTGATCAAGAAAGAATTTATCCTCTTTGGTAACAGAAAAAGATATTGAAAAGATGTTCTGATACTTGTATTGTGATAAAAATCAAAGGCTTATATATTGATACATATATAAAATGAGTTTTATGCATATTTAGTGTGAGATGGCACATACTTAGACATGCACCTATAATTGGACATTGAAATCAAGGTTGACACTTGAACTTGTACCATACCCTAAGTCCAATTTGAATATCAAGAGATAAAGGGATTAAATTATATACTAACATATTATCATGAAAGGTTTTAATTTCCAAACTCTATTCTTGGCATTTGGGTGGTCAGGATGCTTTGCTAGAAGCCAATCATGATTTATGAATATATTTGAACAATTTAGGGAAATTGAATTACACATTAACACATTGTCATGAAAGATATTGATTTCCAAAATCTATTCCTAGCATTTAGGTGGTTAGGATACTTTGCTAGAAGCCAATTATGATCTATGAATTTGTTTGAATGATTTAGGGAAATTGCGATTCAATCAAAAGAAATTTAATTCAATTTAGCCCATAGAAGCTTGCAAATAAAATTGATTAACAACATGAATGGAAACCTAATGGGTTACACACAATAAAATCTTTTTGATCTAAAGTCAAAGGAAGAGTTATAATGTAAAAAGTTTTGAATTCAAGTGTTGAATTAGTAAACATCTTGAAAATTTGAAATGATTAATTAAGTGTTCTAATATAATTAGAAGTGTTAATTAATTAATGATTTAATAATTCTATTAGAGATTACAATTATTAAAGAGTGGCATATTTCTAATATTGATATTTGAATGTTGTAAAAACATTTATATTAACTCCTAACAAGATCATAAGTGGAGGAATGGTTCCTCACTTAGAAAGTTATTTTAATGAATGAATTAAAACAATTTGAGAATTATGATTGCATAAAAGAGTTTATGAGTTTAGACTTATTGTAACCCTAAAATAGAGTTTGGGTTTATTGAACACAAAAGGAGGGCGTATGAAGGTTGACGAGTTTAGATTCATTATGGCCAAGCAAGGAGTATGAACTCCTTCGGCTAAGAGCATAGCACATAAGCCTAGAGTGTTAACCATTGCCGTGCAACCTGACCACTTAGAGAAGTGGATAGCACAAGTACGGGAAACCTTAGCTTGTATGTCACTCATGTTTGCTCCCTACTCTTATTTATGCTCCAATCTCTTCTATTTAAAGAAAGATAGATACCAACCTTCAACACACATAATGTCCCAACCCTAGAATATATACTAAGTGCCCAGTACTCTCCCAGTGTGAAATGTCTTCTCTTATCTTCTTTACATTTAAACATCAACCCTAACCAAGTGAATTTATGATTCTCTAGAGAGCTTATATCTTTTAAGCTAAGGAGTTAATTTTCTTACTCTACCTATTACATAAACATTAGTGGAAGCTTTGAATCAAATTGATTTATGTGGATCATTATTGGTATTGGAGATCAAATCTAAAGGAGTTACCCAAAAACAATTTGAAAGACTTGATCACAAGGCTTGTTGGAGAGTTTGTGAATTACTTTAAGATCAAATTTGAATTTGAAGACCAAGGATTCCTAGAACAACTCTTAAGAAGGCATAATTCAAATCATTACTTTTAAGTTTATTTGAATTATACAAAACTTTATGAATTAATTTACAAACAACATGATTCAAGCTTAAGAAAATTTTTTTAAAATTTTGCTACACATACCTGATACTTTTGATCTATTTTTCCTAACATAGGGTGGTCATGGGGTCTTTTCTTCTTTCCCTATTTGATTGATTTCCTTCTCCCAAGTTTGTTGATTCATTCTCAAGGCTTACAAGAGGTCAAAAGGTAAATCAAAAATATATAATTGCCAAAAAATAAAAGGAATATTACCAGTGAATCTTTACCAATGAGGTTCATAGAAGATTTTAGCTTATTTTCTACTTTTGGTTCTAGAGTCTTTTGAATAATACTCTCCCTTGCATTCACATTCACATCAAGTGAGTGATCCAACACTTACTTCTGCATATTATCCCTATCTATTACAAAAGTATCATCATTGAAAAGATGATGATGAATAAAATTATCAATTGAAAAATGAAGATAAATGTAGCAAGCAAAAGTAAACAAAAAAGAGTATTGGGGCAAAAGATAGACCCAGGAAACTTACAACCTTGAGGAAGAGAATGAATCTTATGTTGATTAGAGGTATTAGAGAATAAAGGTTGTCCATAAGGACAAAGCCAAGAAGGGCTATTGGAGACAAAATCATCACCCAATGGTCAAAATTGCCTTCTTCCCATACTAGAGCAATGTTATTACCCTTGTCATCCATGTATGATCATATGTTTATACACTAATCCTCGTGTGCTAATAAAGACCCACCATAGTATATCCTTGCAGATTGTGACCATAAAGGTAAAAGCAGAAGAAAGATTCCTTGTCAATGACTCCTCCAAAGCCATTCTCCTAATAGACATCCCATCTCCAAGATGATGGCTATATTTGCCCATGTGTCAAGTGTGACATGAGGAAATATCTTACATCGGAGAAATTAGAGTGCACTTGTATACTCATGGATTTAAATTGAATTATTAGTTTTGGACATATCATAGGGAGGAAGAACCCTTTAGAAATGTAGATTATGACTTTGAACCTAATAGCTCTAGTAATGTGCCTAAGGACACTCATGTTATGAATGTTGGCTAATCTGAAACAATAATATATGATGCCAGTGCTCCATACTTTTAAACTTTCACTGTAAATGATATGTAGGAGACTTCTAATAAGATGCACAACAATTTTATGATATGTTGTATGCTACACAATGTTCATTATGGTTAAGTTGTACAAATCACATAGAGTTATCAATGTGGTTAGAATGTTAAGCAAAAAATTAGACTATAATTCACCACAAGAACTTTTTGATGAAATGATGGCATCGTTGAAGGAGAGTTCCACGCCAGACAATTTAGCCCCAAGAAACTTCTATAAGACCATGCAATTGGTTAGTAAACTTGGACTTCTATACAAAAAAATTGTCTATTGTATTAATGGTTGTATATTGTATTTCAAAGATGACATCAATGAGAGAGTACGCAAATTCTTTGGTGAACTAAGAATCAAGGAGCGGCAACAAGAAAGAGTAATATAAGAGGAAGTGTAGTGGCGTACCCAGGAGCCATAGGTCAGTGAAGGCAATATTTTATATGTATTATATATATTGATATATATATATATTTGTTTATACTTATAAATTATACACTTGTGTGTATTAGGTGATATAATAATTCAAAAAATATTTATTATTAGTAAACAGAAATTTTACTTCTTATAGTTGTTTTGATGTGATTCCTTTTAATAATTCTAATATCACATGTATGATTAAGATGAACTATAAAAGAAAGCTAAATGATTAAATATCAAGGTATATAAAGTGTAAATTTTTTGTATATTATCAAAATGAATTCTTATAGGTATAAATTAAAGTAATTTTAGGTAGAGGAATATAGGAGACATTTTACAATAAATTCTAGGTAGATTCTAAAAAATTATTAGATATTAGTTTCCCTTGTTCTTGAATTTATTATATATATAACTAGGAAGAAATCGATGTTTATTTAAACTTTATCTTAACTAATTATGCCATTAATTAATAATATCTAGCTAATTTATTAATACAAGGGTCATTAGAGTTAAAATAAATAAATTTCAATGGTGTCATCAATTGATTTTCTCTTAATTTTAGTCAAAATTTGAAAAAAAAAGTCAAATTGAACTTACAAAGAAATCGGGGAATCTAGTTGGTGTAAGTGCACGCATTGACCTCTACCTGAGTCTACCCATATGGAAATTCCTTTTAGGAGAATGTGCTTTTTGTCATTAATACCTAGACTTCAATGATTGTATTCTATGAAGTTGGCAAAGCACATGAGATGGCATCATGACCATCAAAGAGAAAAGAGTGTATTATAAAATCCAACCCATGGAGAAGCTTGAAAGAACTTTGATAAAACTTATCTTGAATTTGCAATGGAACTTAGAAATGTTCTACTTGGCTTATGCTCTAATTGGTTCAATCCATTTAATCAATCCATTGCACCATAGTCATGTTGACCGGTCATTATTACATATACAATTTATTGCCCGAAATGTTTATGACTGCTCCTTACACATTCCTAACCTTAATCATACCAGGTCCACACAATCCTAAAACTCGAATTGATGCCTATTTGTAACCATTGATTGATGAGTTGAATGTACTATGGGATCATGGTGTCTTAACATATGATGTCTCCAAAAACAAAACTTTGTGATGAAAGCAGCATTGATGTAGACAATAAATGACTTTCTTGCTTATGCCATGTTGTCAAGTTAGTTCGCTGTTTGAAAACTAGCATGTCCTTTATGTATAGAGAAGACAAAGGCATTCACCTTGAAATATGGAAAGAAGCAATTATGGTTTGATTGCTATTATTGCTTTTTGGATAGTCACCAAGTTTATCAAAGGAATAATCAATTATTCTTCAAAAATATGGTTGAGACATCTTTACCCCTCTAGATTGTCAAGTGAGGAAGCATATGATAGGATGTGTAATGTCTGCAAGGTGATAGAAACATAACCAATCAAATTGCATAGGTATGGTAAAGAGCACAATTAGGCAAAATGAAGTATATTATAGGATTTATCATACTAGAAACAAACTTACTCTGATACAACGTAGATATCATACATGTCGAGAAAAATGTATTTGATAATATTTTCAATAGGGTGATGGACATCAATGGAAAGTCAAAGGACAATGTAAAGGCAAGGTTGGATTTAAAAGAATATTGCAAGTGAAGAGATTTACACTACCAAAAAATAGGTAAATTATGGCGGTTTTCTAGCAATGGCTACTAAAACCATCATTGAAAACTAGTATACATAGCGCTTATATGAACTGCTATAGTATTTTTTTTCACAAAATTAAAAGATTGCATTCGACGGTGATTATATAAAGGTAGCTATAGTGCACCACTGCGAAACATTAATTTTACTATGAAATTATCTCCCACGCTCTTTTGTTTCACACGAGCAAGATACCCTTTAGTCTAAAACTTATTTTTATTTTCTCTAATTTCAAACCTTCAAACCCTAGACTAATTCCATCGAGCAAGTGATTTCTAGGTAAATTGGTTTTTATTTTTTTATTCCAATCTATTTATTTGGTTTCCATTTTGATTTTTTTTATTAAAGGCCCTTATGTTGTTCTATTTCTATTTCTCTATTTAATTGAGCAAGGAATTTCTTAGTTTGATCGAGCAAGGGATTTCTAGGTTATTTGGTTTCTCTATTCAATCTATTGATTTGATTTCCATTTTGTTTTTTTTTATTGTTGTTTTCAACTCTACCATTTGATTGTTGTTCTTAGCACTACCATTTAATCTATGGCATAGCTTTATTTGATTATTGATTTTGTTTTTACAACTCTATTTAAGAATTTCTCCATAACATAAGCTTGCTTAAATTATTTACTCTATTAGAATTTGGGTTGCCATAGGTACCCTTTAATCTCTACCTATTTTCATTTTTTATTTAATCTCGTTCTAAAAGCTTTCTAATTCTTAATTGTGTAATATTGTGAGTCTTTTATATAAAGGGGGATTTATATAATTGGAAGTAGCTTGATCAGTGCTACAATCAAAGCTCCTAGAATTAATTCGAAGAATCTTATCAAGTAATTATTTACTGTGCTTGTTAATTTTGTTACTTTGCAATGCTTTTAAGTTAATTCAATTGATTATGTTCATATTCAATCTTAGTTTAACATAAAGATGCCAGTGCTCATGTTGTGGTTGCTTAATATTATATCCTTATTTGATTGTTGCTTTACACTTAAAATAGAAATATAATAGCTTTTTGTAATTTTGTCTGTATTTAAGAGGGAATATATCAATACATTTGTCTTAAACTACATTTTGGACAAAAAGATGGCTTTTGTCTTTCTGATGGGAAATAGATTTTGAAAAGATTGTTTGAATTTTTTACCTGTTTATAGTGTAATAAATCATCTTAGGATATGTCACAGGTTTCATTTCCTATGATAATTTGATTGCCACCTTCCATCTCCTCTAAAAAGTGATTGAATTATTTGGCAGCTTGAAATATGTTAGATTAAATAGCCTAATATATCGATATCATGAAAGTCAATTTGATCAAGAAATGATTATTGATAGTATATAGCATCAGGACTAGATTAGATTGAAAACATGAAAGAGATTATTAATTTAGCTTTCATTTACGATATATTCAACTCATGAAAAAAAATTATGACATGAAAAGCTTCATGGGTTTTTCTTCTATGAAATAGATTAAGGATCATTATCCCACACTCCTAATAAAGCCCCCTAGTGTTTTTTTTTTTTTTTGACATAAGTGGAAACAACATTTTGCTCTACCAAACTTGTTGCTAATGATGGAAACTTATATTTTTTGTGACACTGAATGATTGATATAAGTCAACAAAGATTTAGTCTAGTTGAGAAACATAGAAATGAAAGAACCAGTGTTTAAGGCAATGGTCTTAAAACAAATTAAACTTAAAACAAATATAAACAATCATGACATGATTAGTTGTGCCTTTACAAACATAAATATAGTATGAGCATATGATTGATTGCAGTTGCAATTTGAAGGTTTGTACTTTATCCATGCTTCCCCTGTAAGGAGCAATAATGCAAAACCAAAATTTTGAAATATATTTTGTATCTAGAAATAGAGAGAAGCATAGACATGCATGGAAAGAATTAATGTTCTTTAAAGAGTTGAAACTCAAAATCACAACATTCACCAAAATGCACACACAATTTGAATGAGACCACATTACTCTTTTCATAATTGTGCATATCTCTGTTGAACTTGACCTTGAAAACATGGAATTTGAATATTCAAATTTTCCTTAAAATTTAATTTTTCTTAAATAAGGTTCTGTCACGTCCTTTTATAGTTCTCTAATCTCTTTAGGCAGTTTTCGTTTGATGAGCAGTGTAACTACTGTTGCTATGTTTTTTATTTTATTTTTGGTAAAGTTGTTGCTATGTCTTTTTTTCTTAGGCAATATTACTTGATGAAAAAGACAATCAAGGATTTTACAAATAAGCCACCAACAAGATCCTAATTGATATGGCTATTTTTCTTTCTTGTATGTTATTCTTGTAGAATCTAAGTATGGAATAGATTGTCCAATATATATATAAAATCCACAACAAATTTTCTAAATAGGAAAAAAGTGAAACTTCCAGAAAACTTCATATTTGACTTGACAGTTTCAAAGCATGCATCACTTTCATAAACTTATGATGAAATATATATTAAAAAAACATAGGCAATACATATTGGAGTGATTAATTGGAGTACCTTTAATTTAAACCTACTAATTAAACTTCAACTCAAACATGAAATTGCCAAAAAAGACTTACCCTTTGTTTATTTTAGTTTAGACATCATCTAGGTTGTTTGCATGCAACATCAATTGATGCGGACAAAGATATTAATACATTCATGGTAGAACTAGAAGGTAGTGTAAACTACAAGAGGGAGTTTTCTTTAAGATTTATAATTTAAGTAATACTCGTCATAAAAGTTTCATTAGGTAGTGTTGATGGTTGATTTTGGTAATCGGTCAATGGGGGGTTTAAGGAACCAAACTGCTGGTCTACCACCTGATATATGATAACTTGAAGAAAGGTTTAGAGGGAGAGAGGAGAAAACAAGAAGGGATTTTATCATGGTTCGGCCAAAGTCTATTCGACCCTTACGTCCACGGTGAGTTTTATAATGTTGACAGTCGATTTTGGCAATCGATTAACGGGGGATTCAAGGAACCAAACTGCTAGTCTACCACCTGATATATGATAACTTGAAGAAAGGTTTAGAGGGAGAGAGGAGAAAACAAGAAGGGATTTTATCATGATTTGGCCAAAGTTTGTTCGACCCCTAAGTCCACAGTGAGTTTTATTCTCTTTTTTAAATATTTTCGACTACACTGATGAATATAAGAAGAAATCAGAACTTTTGTCTCACTTTCTTCTCTCTTTTTTCTTATATCTCTCTTTTGTGACTATCCTATCCCATTTATATGTGCAGGAGGGTTACAAATTATAACTTATTCATATAGGACTATGATTACATTTGTATTAAGCATTAAATGCTAGACGACAAGTAACAAATGCTAGACAAATCATTGTCAGACATTTAGGGGCTACTTTATGGGCTGGAAAAGCACTTAGGCCACGTTTGTCAAATGCCCGATTATCCCCCTTGGCATAGAGAAGAGCTTCGTCATTGACCTCACTAGTTGGGGCTCGTGATCGCACGTCCTGCGATCTGCTGCTAGGTCCCCAACGACCTTGCTTTAGCTTAGGCCGTGTCTTTTCTGCCCCCTGGCTCCAACTTTCTGGGCCTTTGCTAGCCTTTTTGGCCTTATATGGAAAATCCCCATAATATCAGCCCCCAACTCATAGCTTACCTTATAAGCTAGGAGTTACTAATGCACTTTCAAGAAAAAGAACCCTCCTCTGCAACTCGATTTGCCTAATGGTTGTCAGTGTGTCTCATGTAAGGATCATGGGTGATTAACGATGTGAATTGCCTAGTCTCCGAGTCATGCTTTGGTTTTAGCAACTTCATAAATATTCATGCTCGCTCTAGGTATAATCAAGAGAAGAGTTCCTTGATGTGGTTGAACTAGTATGGGATTTGAAGTTATCCACTACCTCATTAGGGTAGTTAAATGTGCTTGATTTGAGGATGAGTCGAGCTCTAGAGGCTTAGTGCTCATGCACCAGGTGTGCCCGAACTACTTGGATGGGAGTTCTGGAGGCTTAGTGTGTATGCACCAGGTGTGCCCGAGCTGATAAGAAGCGAGCTTTGGAGGCTTAGTGCTTATGCACCAGGTATGCCCAAGCTGATAAGAAGTTAGCTCTGGAGGCTTAGTGCATATGCACCAGGTGTGCCCGAACTAATAAGAAGCGAGCTCTGGAGGCTTAGTGCTTTTGCACTAGGTGTGCCCGAGCTGCTTGGATGGGAGCTTTGGAGGCTTAGTGTGTATGCACCAGGTGTGCCCGAGAAGATAAGAAGTGAGCTCTAGAGGCTTAGTGCTTGTACACCAAGTGTACCCAAGCTACTTGGAAGCGAACTTTGGAGGCTTAGTGCTTTTGCACCAGGTGTGCCCAAGCTGTTGGATGGGAGGTGAAGCATCTTTACCCAGCTTAAAGTCATATAATGGCCATGGGCAACGAGTTGCATAGGGGCCAGATATGCAGTTTACCTCTCTGCTTTCTATCAGAAATCTGAAGCATTGATTCTACATGTGTCTCCTCGATTCAACGGTCAGCACAATAATTACCATGCTCAGTTAGCACGCTTCAGCTTCAAATGCTGTTGTGCACTAGTTCATTAGATCATGGGTCATTTGAGGGGTTTCTTCATCCGACGGTTCAATTTATTTGATTTTAAGCTGGGAAAATCTACTCCCCCTCTCTTCTTATTTGTCCAAACACTTCACCTTTGCTTTATCTTTTCTTCTCACCTAGGAACTATCCGCCATTCTTACCTGATGGATCTTGCCTTGTCTTGTTGGTTTTACCGAATCGATTTTCAAGTTGTTGCTCCTCGTTCTTTCACTCGTCAAGGTGAGTTTCCGCTTTTATACCATCATTTTTATTTTGATTCTAGAATTTTTATGGATGCTCTTGGTGTCGATGGGGAACAGTGATACGAGTGAGTCATTACTCATCCCACCGATGGCGGCTAGGATTCTAGGTGGTGGTGATGGAATCTCTCGGGTTTCTAGGCCTCTGTGGTCTATCCTTTTTAAGACCTTGTCTCGCATTTTAGGTGGTCCAGGGTAGTAACCGCGTTCTTCTTAGGTTGAGTGGTTTCTAGATTTACAGCCTTTCTCATCCGGGGCCTAATCTTTCTTTTTCTTTTTTGCTTCTTCTTTGTAGATGTTTCAGCCCTCTAAACGTCGCTGCCACCTAATAGTCAGCAATGATACCGAGTCTGAGGGGAGTGAGGAAGCACTTCACGTAGGGGATGTGACCTCCCAAAGTGGTAAGGTCGCTAGCGGGTTCGTAGCTCACACTAGGCTAACAAGGTCCGTAACCACTCTTTCCTTCAAGCATTTCCCTTCTGCCATTAGACCCAAAGAAATGGGAGGGATCGCAGAGGCATATTTCTTCCCTAAGGGTTGCGTCTGATGGTGCCATCTCATGAGGACCACGCTACACATCCTCCACCGAGGTTCGTGGCCGTCAGCATTCATCACCTTAACACAGGTTTGTGGTTCCCAGTCCCGCGGTTCATAATCAACTTTCTAAACGAATTGGGACTCACACCAACTCAGCTGAGCCCTAATGCATATTCTTCTTTGATCTCCCCAGTGTTAATTCATCTCCAAAATGGCCTCCGTCCCCTAAGCACGAGGGCTCTATGTTTTCTCTACCACGTTAAGGGATTTGGATGATAGGAAGGTTACTACTACTTGTCTCCTTATTCCTCGAGGTATAAGAAAGCACTACCTTGCAGGGATGCTCAAGGGAAGTCCAATGCGGGTCCTTATAAAACCTATTGGTTCTTTGTGTCTTGCCCGTCACTTCATTATCTTCAAAATTTTTCATTCACAGGTAATCTGGGTGAGCGAGTCAGAGGGGAAACTAGTCATTTCATCTTTTATTTATTTCATTCTTTCTCCCTCTCTTTTTTTCTTTTATGTTTTACCATGTTTTTCACAGAGGAAATTCGAAGGGAGAGGCCAGAGCTGAGCACTGAGGAAGTCAAGGTGCTAGATCAAATTTCAGTCTCCGACGATCCTTTGAATAGTTCAAAGTTCAACGAGGACTTTTTATGAACTTACGGGCTTTCTCTTGCTCTTGGTACCAAGCTCATTGACAGCTCACGCAATATCGGAGTTCATGGCTCAAGAGAGGTTCCTCCAACAAACTTTGGCAAAGGAGTAGACATGAATCAGATCAATCTGGTCAAGCCTCTTTCGAGGACTAAGCGGGTCATAGCTTCTTCCACTCACACCGGTCATCCTACCTCCTCCCTGGCCCCTCAGAAGTCTGCCCAAACTGGTCCACCCCCTATTTCAGCTCCGACCCAGACTAGCTTACCTTTTAGTTTGTCAATTACGGAGGAGACTTTGCTCCCCCCAGCCTCCTCCTTGCAACATAGTCTTGCTGAAGCTGAGAAGAAAGCGACGAGCTTGCAGGGTCACGAAAATGAGGTTTCTGGCTAGCCTTCTTCAAATTCAAAGAGGCAGAAGGTTAGTTAAGGGAAAGAGCTCACTCCTGGTCCACCGGCACAACTTGTGGGTGCACCGGAGCATCCATATGATAGATTAGGGGCCAAATCTTCGGTGCTTTATAATGTTATCCATAAGAATATGGGTCAAATTCTAGGGTCTAATGTCGTATCCTTAGAGGATGATGGAGTACGGGGTAGTGTTCTGATGGAGGTATTGGCCAGTCACTATTTACTAGTTAGTAGCATTCTTTCTCTTTACCTTTCTCTTTTCGTACTCACGTTTTGACCCTTTTTTCTCTCTTTGCCCAGGGGGCGCTAAAGGCCATCAAGCAGAGGAATGAGTGCTTAATCTGGAAGGAGGAAAGATACCGACTCGAAGTCAACCTCGTCGCTGCTACTAATAAAGTGGAGGAACTAAAGAGGAAGTTGGGAGACGTTGAAGGCCAGTTGGGGAGGGCCAACGCCACAGCGAAGAAGGGCGAGGAGTCCTTTGCCCGTGAGATGGCTGACTTCACCTTGAGACTGCGCAGGGCCCATGACGAGCTGGGGAAAAGTAGGGAGGATATTCTCCTTCTTACACAAGAGGTCGGGGGCTTCTGAAGGTAGCTTAAAATCGCTCGCAAGGAAGCAGGCCACGCTGTCAAAAGGGCATAGCCAGCTAAAGAGAGGGTCGTGCACTCTGAAGAGGAGGCTATCAAGGTGAGGGAAGAAACCTCTGCTATGGTCAAAGAAGCTCGGGTAGCTGCCATTGTCCATACCACCGACAGCTTCATGTATACATTGTGGCTAAACCACCTGGGCTTAGACTTCTCCTTCTTCGGTAGAGAGATCACAGACATTATCCAGTGCTTCGTCGAGGGTGCGAGGGCAGCTTCTTCCCTTTGTGCCGGGGCTGCAGATGCTACGGGTTGTCCTTCTAATGAGAGTGCAATACTGGTTAAGGTTACCTCACAGGATGGGGAACAGCTGGGGACAAGCCTGATGGAGAGACGATGGAGAACCCGCCAGCGACAACCCCTCCAGACTCACAGGATCCCCCTGTTTCAGAGGCCTCTCCTAGTGTTATGCCTCCATGATTTTGTTATTTTCATGTTGTTCTTGTATTTTCGCAGCTTGTATTTGAGACATCTTATTCTAACTTTAAGTCTTAATTCATCTTTCTTTTTCCTTTTTATGGTCTGTATGCTTTTTGGCAAGTTGTACCAGGTTGTTTGGAATAGGACCCGAGTTGTTTTCTCTCTTGCGATATGGCCAACAGGCCTACCTTTGCAAAACGTTTTTGCTTCCATGAATTCAAATAGATGCATGAATTGCTAGTATGCCAAACTAAAAGGAAATTTTACTTAATTCACAATTTATAAATACCGTTACAAGTTAACAGTGCCAGATCTACTCTATTGATAATAAGGCCGAAGATGCTCAGCATTCCAAGTTAGGGGGAATTCTGTTCCTTCAATATTAGCGAAGCGGTATCCACTGGCTTTTAACCTCTCTTTTACGATGTACGGTCCTTCCCAATTCGGCCCTAGAGTTCCTTCTTTAGGGTCACGGCTTCCTAGTTGAACAAGGTGTAAGATGAGGTCACCCGATTTAAAGCTTCGAGCTCGTACCTTTCTGTTATAATACCGAGTTACCCTCTGCTAGTAGGTCACAATCCTTAGACACACTTCGTCTCTTTTTTCTTTGATGAGGTCGAGGCTCACAGCGAGTAGTTAGTTATTTTCTTTCGCATTGAAAGTGACTCTTCGGTGCGAGGTTACCTCGAACTTTACTGGCAACATAGCTTCAGTTCCATAGACCATCAAAAAAGGAGTTTCCCTTGTGGAGCTGCAAGCTGTGGTGTGATAAACCCACAACACCTTGGGTAGTTCATCTACCCATGCCCCTTTCCTTGCTTCCAGCTTCTTCTTTAGAATCTACTTGATAATTTTATTCACTACCTCTACTTGCCCATTGGTCTGATGGTGATCCATCAATGAGAAACTTTTCAGAATCCCAAGGCTGCCGCAAAACTGAGTGAACTGTTCGCTAGTGAATTATGTCCCATTATCAGACACTATTTGTTGAGGGATACCAAACTAGTAGTTGATGTTGTTTCAGATAAATTTCTGAATTTGAGAAGAAGAAATATAGGCTAACTCTTTCACTTCTGCCCATTTAGTGAAGTAGTCCACTGCCACTACAACGTACTTACAATTTCCATGACCTATGGGAAGGGGTCCTATCAAATCAATCCCCCATATCACGAAAGGCCATGGGCTGTTCATTTGCTGGAGGCAGGCCGGAGGAGCTCGGGGGACATTGGTGAATCTTTGGCACTTATTGCACCTCCTGATAAGATCAATAGCATCCGATTTCATGGTTGGCCAGAAGAAATCCTAACAGAAGACCTTTTGAGCTAGCAACAGCCCCCTAACGTGATTTTCGCAATGTCCAGCAAGTATTTCTTTTAAGATGAGATCGCACTCAGGGCCATCAATACATTGAAGAAGCGGGGCTGAAAGACCCCTTCTGTAGAGTGCATTGTCTACAATGCAGTATCTCGTAGCTCGAAACCACACGTGATGTGCTTCTGACTTATTTTTGGGGAGCTCGCCATTTCGAAGGAACTCCAGAATAGGGCTCATCCACAAGCTATGCACTGCAGTGGTCGTCATTATAGCATTTTTCTGCTTAGTGCTAGGGCACGGGAGAACTTCTACAACTATTATGCCCGTGAATTTCGTGTCCTTGGCTGTAGCTAAACGGGCTAACACATCCACGTGTGGGTTCTAAGCCCAGGGGACTTGGCTGACTTCATATTTTTGGAACATACGGAGTAGTTCTTGGACCTTTTGTAGATACATAGCCATCTTTGCCCCTTTTGCTTGGTACTCCCCTTTTATATGGCAAACGATCAATTGGGAGTCGCTAAAGATCTTTAAATTTTTAGCTCGCACCTCCTTTGTGAGGCAAAGTCCGTTAAAAGTGCTTCGTACTCAGCTTCATTATTGGTGGCCTGAAATTCAAGCTTTAAGGCGCAGTGGACTTTATGCCCTTTAGGACTGATCAATAAGACTGCCACTCCTACCTTATGGTCGTATGATGACTCGTCGGTGTAAAGTTCCCACTACGGCCCTTCTGAAGTTTCCACCTCCTCCTCTGCGGATCCAGTGGCCTCAGCTATGAAGTCAGTTAGGGCTTGTCCCTTGATCGCCGATCTTGGTCTATAGTGAATGTCGAATTGGGCAAGCTCAACCGCCCACTTAAGCAAACAACCTGAAGCATCCGCCTTCTAGAGGGTCTGTCTCAGCGGGTACTGAGTTGGGACCTTAATGGAATGGGCTTGAAAGTAAGGTCATAGCTTCCTTGATGCGACAACAAGGAAATAGACGAGTTTCTCAATGGGAGCATAATTTACTTTGGCATTTACCAACCTCTTGCTCATATAGTAAACTGAGAGCTGTATTCCATTTTCCTCACAGATAAGGGCCGCACAAATGGCATGCTGTGATACCCCTAGATAGAGGATGAGAATGTAACCTTCCCGTGGTTTGGAGAGAAGAGGAGCCTGACCCATATATTCTTTTAAAGATATGAAGGCGGCTTCGCACTCTTCTATCCATTCAAAATGTCTCACCTTTTTTAGGGCTTCAAAGAATGGCAAGCACCGATCTGTTGCCTTGGAAACGAACCTGCTTAGGGCTGCGACCTGACCAGTTAGACTCTGGACATCCTTGACTCTGCTCAGCGACCTCATGTCGATGAGTGCCCTCATTTTCTCGGATTCACTTCTATGCCTCTATCATTTACCATGAATCCTAAGAATTTTCCCGAGGCCACTCCAAATACACATTTGAGTGGGTTCAATTTCATCCGATATTTTCTCAGGATCCAGAACATTTCGTCCAGGTCATTCACATGATCTGAGACCTTCCTGGACTTAACGAGAATATCTTCCACATAAACTTCCATGATTTTTCCAATTTGATCTTTGAACATCATGTTGACCAGTCGTTGGTAGGTTGCCCCAATATTTTTTAGCCTGAAGGGTATCACCTTATAGCAATACAGCCTCCTATCCATGATAAATGATGTATGCTCCTCGTCTTGCAGTTCCATTGGTATTTGATTATACCCAAAGTAAGTGTCCATGAAGCTGAGGAGCCGATGCCCGGTTGTTGCATCAATGAGCCGGTCGATCCTTAGTAAAGGGAAGCTGTCTTTTGGATAGGCTTTGTTAAGGTCCGTGAAGTCAATGCATGTTCTCCATCTTCCATTCTTTTTCTTGACCAGGATGGGGTTAGCTATCTAGGTGGGGTAGTGAGCCTACCAGATGAATTTGTTTGTCAGGAGCTTATCCACTTCCTCCTTTAGAGCTCATGAGCATTCTACAGTTAGAGGCCTCCTTTTTTGCCTAGCTGGTTAGTGATGAGGGTCCACATTCAGCTTATGCGATGCAACTTAGGGATTGATTCCCACCATATCTTTGTGACTCTAGGCAAAGACATCTAAGTTCTCTTTGAGGAAATCTGTCAACTGGCTCTTCACATCGAGAGGTAGGCTTTTTCCAAGCTTAAGGTGTCGTCGATCATCTGTTTCACTGACTCCGACCTCTTTGAGCTCTTCGACCAGCCTGGTTTCCCTTTCCGTATCCCAGTCGCATAGGTCAAGGTCACAACCGATCTCGATCAAGTTTAAGGCTTGGGGCTCCTCATCAGAAGCCATGCCCATTTTCTTTCCTTTCTCCTCGATCTTGACAGCATCTTCATAGCATCGTCGGGCCATGAATTGTTTGCCTTGCATGCATCCTACCCCATTTGTCATCAAGAACCGAACTGTCAGAGTTCTCATGGACATGACCAGGTCCAGATCATTCATTGCTGGTCGTCCTGGAACTATGTTGTAAGTTGACGGGCAGTCCACGACCAAGAAATTAGTCAGTATGTGCACTGGCAATTATTATTTCCCAAAGTGATGGGGAGCCTGATCTACCCCACAGGGAATATTGCATCACCGGTGAAGCCAAAGAAGGGGTCGAGTGAAGATTCAAGGTTGCTCCAAGTTAGCTCCATTTGATCGAAGCACTTCTTGTACATGATATTGACCGAGCTATCGGTGTCCAGCATAATCCTCCATACCTCTATGTTGTTGACTTTGGCCCTGATGACAATGACATCGTTATGTAGGGACTGGATTCCCCGTTCATCATCATCTATGAAAGTGATAGATCTGGGGACCATTCTCTCCTTCTTGATGGGCATGTTAGGCTAGTTGCCTACAAAAAAAAAACGTAGCTCGCATTCCACACGTACTGTTCCTGTGAGCTACGTGAGGCCCTTACAATGTGTGGCCCCCTATGGATTGTTTTAATGGTTCTAACCACTGCCATTTGCTCTTGTCCGACCTCAGGAGGAGGTCAAATCGTGCGTTATGGAGATCGATGATTTGCAGGTCGTGCCACATAATCTCGTAGATAGCCTCTTCGAATAAGATCCTTAATCACATCCTTAAGGGAGTTACACTCGAACGTTGTATGCTCGATATCGTTGTAATAGGTACAAAACCTGTTCAGGTCCCAATGCTTCAAGGGGGTCAGTAACGGTCTTGGTCACCTAAAATCCTCCCTGTGCTTCTTCGCAATGTATATCCTTTCTAGGGTATCAGTCAGGACACTATAGTTGTTATAGCGACCTTGGGGTTCAGATCACTCCATCCTGGATTGTTAGCCTTAAGGAGATTGTTAGCCTTAGAAAGATTGTTAATCTCTAAGCCCTATGTTTATTTTGATGTTGAAAAACAAAA
>JANHAO010001176.1:0-35206 GCA_026873985.1 Saraca asoca
TCATTTTTATCTTATATTATTTAAATTTATATTAAATCAAATATCACACCATTAAAAATATGAATTTAAATTCAATCCACTTGTAAAACTTTCGTATCATTGTATTGTTTTTGTCATGGTTACATTGTCTTTCTTTGGTTGGATGGTCCCATCATTTTTACTTCCAAGAGTTCTACATTTTTGTCTATCTCGTATCCAAGATCATTTGCTTTCTTATATATTAGGGTTTAAAATAATAGTTTATGGTTGACGAGATATGAAATATTATTTTTAAACTACAATTTCTTTAATTTTTTATTTCCCCTTTGGAAAGTATAACAAATAGGGATATGAATTACAAAATGCTTGCCTAAGATGTAAATGCCTTTTATTTTTTTTTATTACGTGATACAAGTGGCATGTCTCTATTTTCATTTGATTTTTTTCTTCCAAATAAACTACAAAATATTTATATTATAATAAAATGAACTACAAAAATGGTTTGATATAATTTTGATAAATAATACTATTATTATTATTATTATTATTATTATTATTATTATTATTAAGATTCTCTCTTATTTGATTGTTTATCTAGGTAATCCTCTGCTGACTTAATCGTGGAAGTGAGCGACTTCCTTGCAAACTCTTCCCCGTTTTTCAGGCACTCGTTGGCCACCGTGGGGCTCAAACCCCACGATTCCCTAAATCCCCACCAAGAAATTGCATCCATAGCGATGAAGATTTCTCTGTTTTTCGATTTCTCCAGCAAACCAGATTGACTTGAATATATTCTTTGGCTGATCAATTTTTCTGGAGGAGGTTTCCGATTTTTTTATCAGCCTCCAACAATCGCATTTGCAAGCCAAATTATCTAGAGAAGCAAAAGGCATCAGTGCCGAAGAAAAATGGGGAGAAGCTTTTTCTTGGAGAATTCAAAGATGCCTTCGTCACCCTTCGACATTAATCGTAAAGTTTGTTGCCATCTAAGAGAAGGAAGGTTTTAGAAATGGCGACATTCTCTTCCTCTAGAAATTCTGTTCCCTCTTCGAGGTGCTCTCACGCAAATATCCCAATTAAATCCTGTCTTCCATCACTAGCAGATATCATCTTTTGACGAAATGAAGAAGCATGGATGATTGTTCAGGACATTCAATGAATATTGCATCACATCCATCTCAAAAAAATTTTGAGAATGCAATGTAGATTCTGTCTAAAAGGTGCCCTTCTTGACCTTAGCATAAGGCAATTTTGGTACGAATTTTGAGTTTGAGTTTACATTTACATTTGGCATCATATAAACATCTGTTTGGGTGCTGTGTTTTGATGTATATCTAATTATGATATGAGTTCACTGCTACAGAGTTTTGATTAGTAGTGCTCCAAGTGTTTGTTAGAATGCCTAAATAAAACCGAGGATATTGCTTGCGCCCAAAAGAGCATGAGACGCTGGTTGTATCAAATTATGTCAATGGACGTATGTCAAGGTTAGATCATTGGACATGTATCTTATGGTGATCCAGTTTAATAGTTGAACATCGAATTTGGTATTGTTTCACATATGTAGAACCTTATGATAATATGTCGGATAATTTAAAGACATGTGAAGTTCATTATGCAAGTATCTTATAAATCTCACTTTCTCATTCAATTAGAATTACAAGTTTAGTATTTTCTGCTTTTAATTCATTAAGTAAATATGTGTCATTATTTTTATCGATCTGATTGGGAAGTTTCAACTGCCAAAATGGCAAGAGCTGAGTTAAACTCTCCTAGGAGCCTTAGTCTCTTCAATTAGAATTCAGATTCACTGACTAAAATTGGGAACTTTGGAATTCTGAGTAGCTAAGTCATTTCTAGCAACAATTTCTTACGGGAAATTCCTGAAGCTATAAGCTCTCTTGTCAGTCTGCATTTCAACGAAACAAATTTGGAAACAAATTTGGACAGACCATACTCTCTGGGATTCTTAAATGTCAGTCTTTAGTTTCAGTTGATATTTCATCAATCAGCTTCAGGCTCCTCCTTGACAAATTGGTCTCATTTATCCTCTGCTATCTTTTGTCTTTCTTGATTAATGTCATGAGCTGGTTCAAATCTGACAAATTTGAGATCATCTGACTTAAATTTGGCCTGGCCTGTGTTCCTTCCATGCTTTCAACTTTCGGCCTTCACTGCAACATCTGATCTATGGGGATGAAAGCATTTAGACATTTAGGGATTGTTATCTCTGGAGAAGTCCAATGGACAAAGTTTTAGCTACTGCAAAAGACAAGATATTATCTTTTTCTGTGCATTATGGGAGTATTCCTGTCATTAATGGCCTTACTTATTTATTCTGCATATTGGTGATAAAAAATTCTGAAAAGTAGAACATATAGACAATTACTATTGTCTTAATATCCGTGAATAGTTTATATCTCATATATCTCCATTGCCATATAAAAGTTGACTAGTTGTCAAGAAAGCATGCTGGTCTGAATGTCATTCAGCTGGATTTTTCACATTACCGGGTTTCTAAAAAAAATTTCCATGAAGTCAGATTGGTTCACCTGGGATGCAGGAAATTGTCTCACTCACTCCAAAGAGAAGAATAAAAGTAGGACAGAGAAAAGTTGGACTATGACTGCAACAAGGCAACTAAATATTATACTGAAAAGTGGATATTCTAAGGAGTCCTAAATGTTTGCATCATTTTTTCATATTATAGTAATACACTTGTCATATTATAGAAATCCACTTATCATGGCAGCATCAGGACATTTTGAGCCATTTGTTTATCTTTTGGAGATAAATAAGGCTGTTTTAGCTTCTCAAAAATTTAGGCTTCAGAGTTCCATGGATCACATTATGACCAGGAAACTTTGGAAGGAAGGGTTTTGATGAGATACTTCCCCTCCTGAAACTAGGGCAATAATTACTTCTGTGCAAGTGCGGCAGGACCAAAAGTGGAGATCATGAAAGAATTTATGTTGATCAGGATGTCCTCAAATTCCATAGAGGCATACCAAATGTCTATTTCTTGAAGGGAAAGTGAGAGGAATGAACTATTATCTGCATTATTTTCAATATCCAAACTCTATTTACCTTCCTACTTCAGTCAGAGCATTCACCACTGCTTAATCCAGTGGTACTGCATTTTCCTTCCTGAAATTATGGGAAGAGACCGCTAATCAAGGGTTAGATCAGGTCAGTTTCTTCTACAAGTCAATGGATACTTTGATTTAAAAGCAACAGTCTGTTACTTCCTGAAGTATGGTTTGTTTCATATCCTCAATAGCTTTTGCTGAGAAAGCTGAATTCAGTAAATCAAGTTTTAAACTACCTTCTTGTTCATAGCTGAAAATAAGATTGTCTTTGTATCTGATTGTAAAAAAACCAAGGCAAGTGATTTTGAAGTGCTATTTTTGACTTCAAAAAACAAAAAAAAATTACTTAGATGTGTCGTATCGGTGTTGATTAGGCAGATTAAAAGTCATATTTAGAATTATCAAGAAAAAACTATGCTAATGATAGTACAGCTATCAGGAGTGGCCACCAAAATCTTGCTAGCTAGAGTACTATAAGGCAGCTGAAAATAACTTTGCAACATTCCATGTTTTTCTGTATTGAGCATGTGCTTTTATATGTTCTCAATTGTTGGTTCACACGCCCACCCAAAAGAGCCCAGGGTATGATAATATTCGAAGATGTGTGTTTGTGTTCACATTTGACTTGCCTCTGGTATGTATATACAGAGACGATTGGGAAGGATATATACTTTGGACTTCTAGCCTGCAATTTTGATGCACATGTTCATGGAGTTGTATCATTGAGATCTCCTCTGGCAATATGATTTCTCTCCATGGTAGTAAGCCCTGATCAATCATGATTTTCTAAAGCCTCAGGTACTGGAACATTTTCTCTAAGTCAACCAGTCAAACTGGTGAACACTTTTAACTTCAACTATAGCAGGGGAGGCCGGATTTAGTGCAAACCAAGAGTGCATATCTGCATAAATTTATTAGCTTGAAGTCCATTCTGCTAGTTAGTGGGATTACGCGGATTTGATGTTGCTTATTATTATTTCTTTCTAACACATCATTTAGGTATATGTATTTACTATTTTCCAAGGGATGAAATATCATCCTTTTCATGAATAGGTCTGAATAATAGAGACATATCATGGTTTGCTTGTCATCATATCACTCAAAGTTCAACTATTCATACGTATTTATATGTCCATAATGCACCTGATAGTTAGCATGTGTAAAAAGGTGCCTTAGTTAACATGTATATCAGCCCCTAACTATTATGACTTTTATGAGAGTGAATTATGATTGACGTCAATGTCACTGTTACTCTTATAATATAATGCAAATAAATCATTATATTTCATTATTTACACTTTATTTAGACACATTACGTGCTTGCTGTAATTTGTGTCCAGAAAGTTGCACTTTACATTTTGTTGACCTATTCATCTCAACCTCTCCCATGCTTGACATATTACTTGAAGTTCATTCATTTAAATCATGGAAGTTGGAATCGTACGATTTTTTATTTGCGATTTGAATCGTGTGATTTTAGTTGATTCCAAATGAAAACGTATTGAATCCTTGACAGAATCATTTACGCCCATGAATCGTGATCAAATGGTGTCAAAATTGTGCCAAAGTCGGAGGAACCTTGTAGTTATTGGTGATTTGTGAAAGCAGAGCACGATTCTATTGTGTGTCATCTGTTTTCTACAACTGCACTCATTTCCTTTATTAAAAGCAGAACCTGGTCAACCCATTTCTGGACGCAACCTAGTTCTAATAAGGGCCCGTGAAGGGCTTGTTTTATCCTCTTCCTCTTTTTTTCAAAACTAAATTATCTAACATTCTTTCTCCTTTTTAATCTTACTCGTCTTCTAAAACTTTATTATATCATTTATTTATAAATTATAATATATTAAGTTTGTTTTGAATGTATATAACTAAATTTTTGTGAAACTCTATATTTATAACTGAGTTTATGATATATATTAGAGAAATATTATATTTCTTGATTTAAATTATGATTTTTTACTATTTATGTTTATATTTTATTATATACCATAAAATATATTCTTTTTATATTATTTTGTGAATCTTGTAAATTTAAGATTTGTTTTGATTCATAAATCAAAAAATTGACCAATTGTTATTAATTGATAACCTTGATTTAAATATATTTGTGATGTGTCTCATGCTACAATCCTAAAGCTGATAAATCTCACAAATTTGTTCATTTCTACTTGGTATACTTATTATCACTTCAATGTAAAATTGCTTTAAGATATTGAGAAGATTTATAAAATTAACATTTAGCTTGTCATTGTTAGGAGTGAGTAAGATATTCCTCTGAAAAATTATTTTCTACACAGAGCATAATAAACATGCATGATACTAGTACTTAAAGAAGACCAAGACTATTAAAATGTAAACCGTATGATTATGCATAAATATTGATCAACGATTGTCCTTGTGAGGTGGTTTATTGGTGTGACCAGTTCGTTGCCGATCTTTCAAATTTCCCTCACTACTTACGGTTTAATTATTATATTGGTCAATCTTTTGCAGCTCTGCCATGTATCATGCTTGTATTTGGCCATAAGTACGTGTATTCACAGTCAATCAAGGTATGCAAGAACTCACCTTTAACACCTTTAACTATATGACAATAGATTAAAAACATGCCAAGCCATATAAAATTTCTACGATTCACTGTTTTTGTTAATAATATGTTATTTTACTGTTGATTTAATCTATACAATTATATATATATATATATATATATATACACACACACACACACACACAGTTGTAAGAATTAATTCTCAGAGAATCCTCCACATGTGTTTTTCCCCTTAAATCATGATTATAATCTTGTAGAAGATGGGAATAAATTATAGTCATTGCACCGACTAATATCTTCATTTGTCCCCACTTGAATCGAATAAAATGTGAATCTCTTCAACTTGTGTATTACTCATTGAAAATGGACGAGGCTTCTTGAATAATACCTCTATGCAATAAAAAGAAAAATTTTGCTAATTTTTAACCAATAAGTAGTCCATTTGGATAATTTACATGATATTAACTAATTAATACTGATATGATCGGTCAAACTAGCAACATAAGATAAACTAACATCTAAAATGATCGAATGATCTCTACACTTGAACTTTCCAAATAATTGTTCATCCACCTAGCACGTGCTTGGGAGTTGGAAACACATATATGCTATTGGCATAAATTTGGATTCACAAGTAGTCTACACTCTCATTCTCATGTTCAATTTCAATGATGTTTATGATTTTTTTTTTCTTTGTGTGTTTAAATTCTTTGGGCATCACCTAACGGAAGTACGAGCTCAATTATTGGATGCAATATTTTGTCTTTTAAATCCGGCCAATAATTTTATATTGGTAAGCATCTATTAATTGAAGTGCATCTGCCTTTACATAGAACAACCTATTTGTTCATGATTTTTTTTTATCACAAAAAAAAAAAAAAAGACTATCAACATACCAACACAACACTAGCCTTAAAAATTCTTATTAGATGACACTAGATTTTTGGAATTCATGCTAAATGAGTGATTCCTTGAACATGAACAAACCTCAATATACATCAGATTTGAAGTGCAGTGGTCTTACTAACATAATTGGAATTGGATGAGCAAAACATCTGTACGAGTTTCATTAAAAGTCCAGCTTGCTTTGTTAGAAGTTCAAATAGTCTTCTTCCTTCTTCATGGTTACTTCTTATGATGCTCCGAAATAAAATCTCTACGTAATTTTGAAGGAAAGACCATACATCCATCTCATAAGATCCACTTGATGGGATCATTTCTTCCCCTTTGCTTATATTATCATTGCAACTTTGCAAAACTTTTGGTTAACAACAAACTTTGTGTCAAAATGAAAAAACAAATTAAAGGAGTTAAAAATTTTCAGTATCACATTTGCATAAATGATATCAGACCATATTATTACTAAATAAACAAATTAAAGGATTTTAGTTTCAATATTTTTGTCTAATATGCATGAAGCAGATTGATGTTAATAAAGACAAGCAGAAAATTAACCGGTCAATTTGTCTAAACTGATAGCTGGGTTGATACTTGTTATTTTTACTGTAATTGTCTTCACATCTCTAAAGTAGGAGATAGAGTAGATGTTATACAAATATAATTCAAGCCATTTCAATCACAATATATATACCTCGAGTAAATGCATATAAATAGACATAAGCGAGCCTCCTTTCAGCAGTGATTGAGGGATAACAACTTAGTAGCAGAATTTTATCTGCTCATATTTCCAGTTTATGTAAAATGAGATTGGCACCATATTGTGGCTGCAGAGTAGCAATGACGGTGGGGGCATGTGTGTAGGTTGGTGACAACTTGAATGAGAAATGCTGCAGAATCATGGACAATGCCATCTTTGCTTCCAGCAAGGCAAAGTTTTGGCCAATGCAGATTCTAGGACCCCATCCAAATGGAAAGAATGAAACCTGACCCTTTGTTGCCTTTGAAACTCCTTCAGAAAATCTCTCTGGATTGAACTCCTTTGCATCATCACCCCAGAGTTGATGGTCATGGTGAACTAGAAGTACAGGCAATGAAATCTCCACTCCTGCAGGTATTGTGAGGTTTCCTAACTTCATCTCCTTGCCAGCAGTTCGAACAAGATGAATTACTGGAGGGTAAAGTCTAAGAACCTCATGCAAAATCATAGTAACCTACCAAAAGGAAATTTTAAAAAAATAATTATTAATCCACAATAATAAGAGCATATTATTTATCATGGTCAACTGAATCAATGTTGTCAAATTGTGAATCAAGAAACCAAATCTTGAAAAGTGAATCATAAAATTTATGATCAAAACTTACAACAACTATATATTTTACATGTGAAAAAAAATGTAACAAGTACACAAAAATTAATATAAGCCTTATAAAGTAGATATTAAATAACTGGTGTTCATAGTGAAGTAAGTCTAATATAAAATAATAGTTATTGCAATTAAGAAAAGGGGAAAAACAAGGTTTTGAAATTGGGTTGTACAAGATTTGATCCAAATCTTATTGCAACATGACTTGAAAATAGAAATCCAATAATTAGAATTGACATAATTTCATGAGTTGCAGGATTCAAATCATGAATACCATTGACACAATTCTAGTAAAGATTCATGATACAATACTCACATGAACAATTTGAATCACACGAATCAAATCCTTAATGATAACATTCTGATAACCATGAATTGAATTATGCAATACTCACAATTTTCAAGCGACCTAGGCCATCAAAATCTGGGTTTCGCTTACCAAAGACCTGAAAGACCTCCTCCCTTGCACGTGCTTGCCAGTCAGTGTACCTACTTAAGAATACCATAGTCCAAACCAGCAAATTGGAAGTTGTCTCTTGTCCTGCAAAGTAGAATAGTTTACATTCCTCGATTACATCTTGAATAGTCATCCCAACATTCTCATTGTTCCCATGTTCTTGGATTTCATTCTGATTCAATTCCAAAAGTATGCCTAATAAGTTGTCCATATTTGTTTCACCAACTTTCAGTGCCTTCTCTCGCTTGTTAATAATTTCCTTAAGTGAGGCTACTATATCCTTGTGATTTTCGTTCATCCTCCTAAGGGGACCAGTAGGTAGAAACCTTAAAAGAAAACCCAAGAAATTAGGATATCTTTGAAGTAGTTTTCAACATTTGACAAGGGTTAGTTTTTTTTAAACAATATAAACTTTGCTATTACAATTATGGGATATTATATTTGGTAAATTGGTGTTGTTTGGAGCAAAATTCATAAAAAAAAAAGGGGAAAAAAGAATGGAGGATATCGATAATCTTACCTATAACCTGGAATGTAAGGTTTGTTAAAAAATCTCATTGTAAGATTCGCTTGCTCTTTCAGAAGTTGAAATATTCTCATTCCTTCTTTGTAACTACTTCCAAATGCTGTTCGAGAAATAACATCACAAGTCATTGTTTGAAGGGAAGGCCATACATCCACATCACATAATCCATCTGAAGATAACATCCCTTCCCATTTGCTAATCAAATCATTACAGCTATGGAATAACGCTGGTAACATAATCTGCATGAAAGGGATAAAAGAAGTAGAAGTTCTTACTGTCAGGCCAAGCGTTTAAACATACAGATCATATACCTTATAAAACAAAAAGGAAGTGTATGAAGTTTAAGTTGCAAGTTGAACTTAAAAATGTATATTTTGCCTGATATAAGAGAATACTCATTAAATTCTTACAAAAATTATGAGGATGGTAAATTTTAGAATGAAGTTCCAAAAAGACATGACAGTTCATCTTGCTAGAGCTAGCTATAGCCTGTAACTTAAAGCAATTAAAGTAACCTTCAATTTTTCCACATGAAATGCAGGGTTGATCATTTTTCTTAGTTTAGCCCACTTTTGTCCATCATAGCTTGCCAAACCAGTAGCTAGTAACTTGATAATTGGATTTGTGTCAGGTTTTGGGAAGTCATACATCTTATTTAAGACATCTTTGATTTGCTGAGGGTCTGTGATCATCACCCTTGGTCTTGGACCAAGCCATATAAATGAATTCTTGCCTGCACATCATGTATTATAAAAAGACATTTGGCAAAAAAGGATTAAACTGGCTCTACAGATAAAATAAATTTTGGAATTTAACAAGACATGCAACTATAAAAAATTAAAAGTGATAATCATCGTGCACCTATTTAAAACTCATGTTTTTCTGTGTGGTTCATCGCGATTTTAATAATTGTGTACATTTGGTACCTAGTGAATTTATGAGTGCTGATACTTCCACTTCTATTGGATACTCTCAAGTACACTTCCTTTTACACAAGGGTGAAACCCACACATGTAGGCTCTAGCACTATGTGAGAAAAAATACACTGAGAGTGACACAAGTGAAAACGAGAGTAGACAGGTATGATATCTTGGGAAGGTGAAGGTGAGAGACTCAAAACCCATTTCATATATGACTTCTCTGTTCTTTTTAAGCATAAAGGCACAGTAACATGTTTTACTCTTCTTTCTGTTTCTAGGCAAGGCAGTATACACATGATTGATCCCAAAGGGAGTGGATCCTTTGGAACATCGTAAAAACAGTGGGCAAATTGAAAAGTTCAATTTCTATGTATATGATTGATTGTTCTTAATCGTTTATTGTCCTGGCTTCAATAACAGCTATCATTTAACTGCAGAACAGTTGGTCTGAGCTGCAAATTGTACTCCTTATTCCTACAAATTGAAGTTAATAATGAACTTTCACCAGAAAAAGTATAAAGAAATTCTATTACCTAATTACTACCAAAACTCTTATGACTTGATTAGATTTTTAAGGTGGAATTTTGATTATCACCCATATCTAATAAAACTCAGCAATACAAACTTTTATGAAACTCAATCCGTTCACTTTGTGTTCAGAAAATTGTCAAAACGTCTTCAAGTTTGCACACGGGAAAGTAGAAAATGAGACATTTAATCCATAAATTGCAAATGATGCTTAATTCTATTGTTATCAACAACATGTTCTTGAAGGAAAAGAGAAGTAGGAGACAGAGCCATACCATACTTCTTGATAGTTTGATGGACAAAGGGAAAAACACGAGGAACTAAATCATCCAACAGATTCATAGGTTTTGATTGTGAATCCTTTTGTCTTAGAAACATCTCCTTTGTGTCCCCAAACAAAATTCTGTATGAAGTTCCTTGAAGGCCTTGCTCTCTTAGCTTTCTCTCCAGCCTTTTTGGTCTCAGCCATAACCAATTCAGGACCTTCCAAACCCAAATCACTGCTATTACTGTGAGAACCCAAAGTGCTGTTTTGGCCAAAGATGCTTCCATTTCTGGATCTCCTTCACTGTGTCCGTCTGAACAGTGCGACAGCTATAGAGAGGCTGAAAATGGCCTCAGAATTGGGAAAGCGGTGATAAATAAAGGGAAATATTTTAATTTTTTAGAATGTGTGTGAAATAAAAAGATCAAGACTTTCAAATGTTCAGGGGCTTTAGAATTTATGTGCTCCCGTGGCCGAAGCATAAATAAACATTTGGACCAGCCGATGACTTGGAGACAAAGGGATGAATCAGATAGTTTTGTCGGTATATTCATTTGTTCCCATTCCCATTGAAATTCAATAAGACGTGAATGTCTTCTGCTTCTGTTTGGCTGAAAGTGAGAATTCCTTAATATTCTAAACAAGAGAGTAACATGCCTATATACAATAGAGAAAAACAGAAAAATTTTACTTATTTTGAATCGATCATTCTTAAAAAGTTGGATAATGCTTTAGTAACGTATTAAAAAATTTTGTTAATTTTTTAAAAGATGTAACATAAAAATCATTAAAATTGTAATTTTTTTATAACAAATCTTATCCTAAACCTAATCAAAAATTGAATGTACAGTGATAGAGAGTGATGACTAAAATAGAGATGCCTTATACAATCTGACGATCAAGTCAGTTTGTGTTATAGGTGAAATTTGATCTCGCGAAGCAAACTAGTAAAGGCTTGGCAAAAGCTAAGTCCAAGCAAAAGAAGTTCAAATTCGTTAAATTTGCACCACCTCGCTAATTACGAGATTGAGACGCAACGAGTCCAAAAAGTTGAAGCCCAACTCTTCAAGAAATGAACTGCCCGCTTGAGCTCACCTTACCAAGTGCGAAGTCGACGGTCAGCAGCGACCCCAAGCCAGAAATAGCTCACGAGATACAACACATTGTCTAGCCAAAAGGTTCAACGAGATATAGTACTAGACAAGCTTATGTTAGCTCACAAATAAGGGACCCACTCGTAGAAAGCAACCTGCAAAAGCTGATTTGCAGGAGTTTAAATTATCTTGTATATTTAATATTTGATATAACTTATTTACAGCATGTAAAATTATAATTGTAACATTTCATCTTCTATAAATAGGAAGAGGAGGATAATTGTAAAAGGGGTTCAGAGAGCTATACTAAAACTCTGTAAAATTTTCTACAAATCAATAAAAGTTACCGTGGACGTAGGGACCAGTACCGCTTGGTTTTAGCTGAATTACGTTAAAAATATTATGTGCCATTGTTGTTCTTCCTCTTAACCATCTTCATCGTTCTCTTCATTTCTCATTTTCCTTAACTAGAAAGCAGTTTGGGGTTCAAAAATTGATTTCAGTTGACAAGAATTTGGTAGAACCAAATTTCTCCGTCACCAGTTTGTATGGTGCCATATTCAGTGTAAGGAATAACATAAGTCTTAAAATACATATTTGGGGCTTTTATATAGATTCATGATGAGATCAACTGACCAAAAAGAGGAAACCAATATGTACAATTCCTAGTGGTTGGAAGATTTTGCAAGCATAGTTGTTATTTGGCTTTTGACAGCTAATGATAATTGTGGTTAGTTGTCAAGATTCATCCTATCCTACCATGTGGTCATCTCACATGTGACCAACCTTGTTTGGTTGTTTGATCACATGCAAGATTAGTACATCCAGTACTTAACCTATATTCAATGCCTAATTGACTCAAGTTCTTCACGTGATCAGTAACTCATTATTTGTCACTTCCCCTCATGCTTTTGAGGAGGCTAGAGCACGTTTTAAATGATCTAATTGATCATGCAAGGTCTCTAAGATTTCAAGCTATTAATGTGTTTAATTATATAATTCCAAATTTTCTCTTTATTATATTAGGTATGTTCAATTCATGTCTGGTTTTTCTGATGTCTCATTTCACACATTTGCACATTGAATAAGCCTTAATTGTAATGTACTAACATACCCTTGCCCGTTGATGACCTCCTAAAAGCTTTTAATTTGATCTATTCATTTAGAATATAAAAATCCTTTTGCTTCATAGTGTCATTTTCACTACAGCTTTAAAAAATTTTCAAAGGGATTTGGGACTTTTTCTTCTATGGCTTTGGTAACTATCTTCTCTTTTTATCTAGTTTGCCAAGTTAGTTTGTCTTTCATATTAGTTTAGTGATTCTTGCTGATAATTTTAGAAATTGTTAAGAAAGATTTTAATCTTTTAAGGATATTTTGTTCATCATTGTCTCTCTTAGATTTTGAATATTTCAAAAATTTATTTGTTGGTTTAGTATGTTTAAATCGACTCAAGAATGTTAATGAAGTAAGAGGGTTAGGGGATTGATTTGTAGTTTGTGTTTGTCCTCTATTTTTCATGTTTGGATTTTTCAATAACTGAAAGGTTTTTTATTTGTTAATTGAACTTTTGAGGTCATGAGTTTTGTGCTCATTTTATTGTGTAGGACATATAGTATCTTTGATTGTATAGCATAGTACGATTGAGCAATTTTAAACTTGTTATATGTGAAATTCGGATCGTCCTTGATGGACCAATGAACAGCCCGAGTGCGACAAAGATTCTGTTCCCGGAACACTCGAAACGCTAACTCTTTAGCTCATATCACTGAACGACCTCCTCAGCTTGAGCTTATCCCTGATAGAGCGAGCTCGACCTCATCATCTAGAAGATAGACATCCGCAGATCGAAGGATCTGGTCAGCAAGGCACGATTAGCGACCTAAGAGCTTGCTGAATAGAAGACCATCACATGTATTGCCCAGCAGACATGCAGGGTCCACCTGTAGGAGGCAATCTGCAGTAGCTGAATTACAAGATTTAGTCTACCTATCTAGTCTTATGCATAAAATGCCTGATGTAAAAGATTTACTGCATGTAAAATTACAATTGTAACCTCTTTTTCTTTATAAAAATAGGAAGGAGATGAACATTAAAGGAGAGGAGGCTGGTATGCTAAAACTCTATAAAAATATTCTCAGAACAATACATTATCATGGACGTAGGGTCCGATTCTGTCCGAATTTGGCTGAACCATGTTAAAAGCTGTGTGTTTCCTGCTGCTCTTCCCTTCTTCCTTGTTTTCTTTACTCAATTATTATTTCAAAACCAGGTTACAGTTTGAAATCCCAAAAGAATCCTTCATTGGCTGGAGTTTGAATCATAACTAAAATCCACCGTCAATATTTTGGCACCCACCGTGGGGCATCTCATCTGTTCTGGTTCATTTCCTATTATAATGGCCAAGGAAAGAACTACTAGAGCTTCAAACATGCTACTCAACCCTCCAGAAGGGCATGTCTTGACAATAAACTCCTCCACTGCTCCCATCATCGGTGCAACCACTAGCTTCCCCCAGCTAGTTTTGTTTAACCAACTATCGCTGCCAACAGCACCGATAAAGTGCAGACTTGGCTCCAACATCAAGAAAAACTAGAAAACATGATGGGAGAACTGACCAAAGTAGTTACGATGTTAGCATAGGGTGTGCAGAGATAGGCCGACGCAACACCTATGAACATTCTCCAACAGTGGCAAGTTGGATGTTCGGGCAGTCCCAACCAAGAGAATTCTCCAGGTCATTGCTTGCAAGGGCAAATTCCAAGTTGCAATTCTCGTGACCATGTAGATCAAGGATTTCAACAATCTCTTAGCCAGCAATCTAGGGCACGTGACCATTGCTTGGGGAGCTATTTCAGAAGATAATCCAACTAGAGGAACGTCTACGAGCTCTGAGTGATCGAGCTCGCTACAAAGAAAGGTCGCCACTCTCCAAGGAGATTGAGACTCGAATTCTCCCTCTCAAGCTCAAGGTCCCCGCGATTTTATTGTACAATGGGGACTCTAATCCTTATGATCATCTGGATACATTTAATGTTCAGATGGATTTGTAAACAACTAATCCCCTAATGAAATGTCGAGTATTCCCGGCCACACTGGGAGGCGTACCTCAAGCTTAGTTCAGAAGCCTTCCAGCTCGCTTAATATGCAGTTGGGACGACTGCCAATAGAAATTCATCAGCCAGTATCAAGTGCTGAAGAGACAACTTGTGCCCCCTACCATCTAGCCATGGTCTTTCAGCGCAATCATGAGTTGCTAAAGGACTACATTGCTAGATTCCAACTCAAGGCCAATTCAGTGGAGAATCCATCTAAAGAAACCATGCTGGCAACAATCTCTGCGGGACTCCTCAAAGATGAAAAATTGTACAAGAGTCTATACAAGTCACCAATGAAGGATCTCACCGAGTTCTATGAGCGAGTTGCTAAGCAGATCAAATGAGAAGAGACCTTCAGTTTGGGAAGGTCTGACAAGAAGGATGAGAAGGCTGGCTCTTCCTATAGCAAAAAGAGGGGCGATATAGACCAGGATGATCACTCTAGTAGATAGGTTGCAAAAAAGTCTAAGGCCCAGAGGTGAGCGACCTCAGCATTTGGATCGCCACAAGTAGTATAGCATCCTATCAGACTCCCAAGAAAGGTGTTATATAGTAGAAAGGGACAAGGAAGACTTTGGAAGTCCCAGACCTTTGAAGACCCATTCAAGGAATGGAATAGAGACGAGTTCTATGCCTATCACAACGAGGCTGGCCATGGCACCTCGAACTGTCGGGCCCTCAGGGATGCAATTGAGGACTTGATTAGAAGGGGTCGTCTAAGAGAGTACATGGTGCAACCTGTGGGGCAGCAATCCCAACTTCCTCAGCATAACAGTGGCCAAGAGTTAGGAGGCTTGATCTGAATCATACATTAACAATGTATCTTAAGTTAAAGTGAAAATATAAAAGCCTTCCTCTACTTTGTTTGAAGTTATTTACCGATTAGCTTGATGTTATTATCCTTATCTCTTCATTTTGCCCTCTGCTGTCAAGTGTTTGTACGTTCCGCAGCTTGCATGCAGCCAACTCTTTTAAAGTCTCTTGTGTAACTTTGTACCAACCATGACCTTTGATTCGGTTAAGGCCCCCTGGAGCTCACTCCGGAGATGAATTGATGAACACTATGCCAGTGTAGTTGCGTGCTTGTTGAGGTGTGAGGCACTAATAAACACTCATTATGCCAGTGCAGCTACGTGCTCACTGAGGTGCGAAGACACTAATAAATGTTTACTATGCCAACGCAGCTACGTGCTCGCTAAGGTGTGGAGGCACTAATAAATGCTCACCATGCCAGCATAGTTGCGTGCTTGCTGAGGTGCAGAGGCACTAAAAAAACACTCACCATGCTAATGTAACTATGTGCTTGCTAAGGTGGGGAGGCACTAACAAACACTCACCATGCCAGCGTAGCTATGTGCTTGCTGAGGTGCAGAGGCACTAACAAACACTCACTATGCCAGCGTAGCCGTGGGCTTGCTGAGGCATGGACACGTGAAAAGCATACTCACTTGGCCAGCATAGTTACATGCTCACTAAGGTGCGAAGGCACTTTTAAATACTCGACGCTAGTGTGGCTATGTGCTCGCTAAAATGTAAAGAATTGATGACCTGATTTTTTGCCTAAGGCAATGACATCGCTCTAGTTCGTAGCTTGTATGCGATCGATTGTTCATAGCTCTCATACGACTTTCTGATTATGCACAATCTTTTTGCAGATTTGACAATGCTTATGTGCGAGATGCTTTGTTTATGACTATTGTGTTTGAGAAGGTTTTTCCGATTGGTTATTTGAATGTTTTGGCACAAGCTATAAAAGTTTGCACTATTACGGATACAAAAAACTAAAATACAGCATATTGAGATCACCAAGAAGATTTTATTCATTAAAAATCCTCATCGAGTTAAAATTATGCTAGGAAGAGAAAATACAAGGAAAAATGAGCTATAACTAGTCCCTTTCAGAAGGAAGATTGCTGCACAAGAAGAAAGCTCCAGCACATCAAAAGGCTAGCCACTGACGAGGCGCACCCTAGCTAATTAGAGCTCACAGACCTGCCTAAGCCCTAGACTTTTCTCCCAGAGTCTTCTTCAATAGAAAGCTCTTCCTTAACTTCACCCTCGCTAATGGAAAGGGAACGAGCATTTTTGCTCCTTATTTTTTTGGCCGGAGCTCTTTCTTGATTCACAAAGAGAGCAACTCAAGTAATAGCAAGAGCTTGGCTTGTCGGGCGTAAAAACCTCACGGCGAAGCCAAGAGGACATAATCTAAGATTTGTATGAGATCCCTCCATGTTATTAAAGAAATCAAATCTTCTGAGTTTCCTATGCAGTAGGCCATATACACCTTAGCAGAGAGCCAGAACGTTAGAGGTAATAGAGGTTTGTTTGGAATCTTCATGCTTTGATTCAGTGAAAAAGTAGAAGGGATTTCTTCTCCCTTAAATAGAGCTAAGTCTGGTCTCACTGAAAGATTCAAATTAATCTCCCCAACTACCATAATTTATTACCTCAGAAAAGATTAAGGCTGACTCACCAATAATCCTTAAACACGTGCCATAATCTCAACTCCCAGCCTACAAAGTGAGCTGAGAGTTGGGGGGTTTATGTTATATGTGAATTTAGATTGTCCTTGATGGACCAATGAACAACCTGAGTGTGGCAAAGATCTTGCTTGAAGAACACTCAAAATGATAAGTCTCCAGCTCATATCGCTGAACGACCTCCTCAACTTGAGCTCGTCCCTGATAGAGTGAGCTTGACCTCATCATCTCGAAGATAGACATCCCCAGATCAAAGGATCTGGCCAATGAGGCATGATCAGTGATCTACAAGCTCGCTGAACAGAAAACCATCACATGTATTTCCCAACAGACATGCGGGGCCTACCTATAGGAGGCAATTTGTAGTAGCTAAATTACAGGATTTAGTCTACTCGTCTAGTCTTATGCATTAAATGCCAAATGTAAAAGATTCACTGCATGTAAAATTACAATTGTAACCTCCTCTCCTCTATAAAATTAGGAAGGAGATGAAGGAGGCTGGTATGCTAAAACTCTGTAAAAATATTCTCAGGATAATACATCCTGTCCGGATTTGGCTGAACCACGTTAAAAGCTGTATGTTTCCCATTGTTCTTCCCTTCTTCTTTGTTTTCTTTGCTCACTTATTATTTTAGAACCAGGTTATAGTTTGAGATCCCGAAAGAATCCTTTGTTGGTTGGAGTTTGGATCAAAACCAAAATCTACCGTCAACAAAACTTGTTAATCTCTCCAAGGACAACCATCCTATTCTCCATTGGTGCCAAATGAGATCATCCAGATCTTGTTAAATCAAGCCTCAAAGTGATGAGACAGAAGAGAATCCATTTCCCTTTAATTCTATGATAGTGTCTCCAACAAAATCTCAAATAGAAATAACCACAATATTGGTGCCAACTTAAGATAACATTGACCACTATGATGATACAAAGATGACTATCCTATTTTCCATTGGTGTCAAATGAGATCATCCAAGTCTTTTTAGATTGAACCTTAAAGTGATAAGATAGAAGAGAATCCATTGCCCTTTATTTCTTTAATAGAATCTTAGACAAAATCTCAACAACCACAATACTAGAGCCAACACAAGATAATACTGACCAATATGACTAAAGTAATCATAACTCGATTGTTAAAGAAGCATTAACTTCTCATCCTAATACTTCCTCCTTTCAACTAAACAATGTTCAAACTCTCCATTTAGATCATCATGGCATACCTTACTTGAATTATCCTTCATGGAGTAATTCATGAGATCAAAATGGGAATGAAATCACTTGCTATATAGACATATTGGTAAGGGAAATAAGTTGGGTTAGTGCTAAAGTCTGATCGACTAGAATTTGTTTAGCTTGACTTTTAGTTGAATGAATATAAAAATTAAAGAAATTTTATGAACTCCTTTATTTTAGTGATCATCTATGTCTTTTGAACCTGCTCAAGAAAGAGAATAATGTTGTAGTTTTGATACTAGCAGATTCTTCATGATATATGGAGCTTTTATAGAAAGGATTGTTATTAAGCTACCTTTTACTCGCTACAATAGGCTGTCTTCCATTTGCTTAATATCACACCTTCAGAGTTGACTTTTAGTCAATGGATTTTCTTAGTGTGCTTCGAGTTCATTTGTTCAGAGTTAGGCTTGGTGCCTTTGGCAGAGTGTTTTGTCTATTTTTTTAAACATTATATGAAAAAGAGTGGCAGTTGGAAGTATGTTACATAACAAAATGGTCACCATATTTTCACAGGTATGTTATAAATAGGTGGAAGGATTCTTTCTTCAAAGTATGTTTAAAAAGTGGTGAGTTTCAAGCATGTTCGCTGAGTTACAAAGAAAGGTTGTTTTTTTTTATTGTTTGGTCTCATTTGATTGCTCCTTTCCCTATAAAAGAACAAGGAAACTATTCCAAGGAAGATTGACTCGTTATAAACATCCTTTTAGAGTTGGGTCCCTAGAATGTTCAAAAAGTTTTAAGTTTATATCATACGATGACCTTTTCTTCTCTTTACTATAATATGATTACATTGTTGATTGATATCCTTCTTATGCATGAGGTTTTCTTGAAGGAAAGCATGTATGAACTTGATGAGATAAGGAAACACAACAATAAGTTCATTCCTCTTGCCACTCAAAATAAGACTTCTCATTCGATTAAGCATGATAGGGGAATGTTGGTTAGAAGACCGGTCTGAAACTTCTAATGAAAAACTAGAGAATGTTGGTTGAAAGAGATACTGATCATGAGACAAAATTTCTCCATGAGATAAGAACAAGACCTTCATCCATTTGATCTTAAAGCTTCTTAACCGAATCTAGCCATTTCACAATTGATTAATCAAACTAATTTAGGAAATTCTAGAATTCCTACACCCTCTATCGTTCCTCCCACTGAAAATGATGCTTTTGACAACTTGATAAATCATCCAATGCTAGCTCATTGGTCAAGCAAGGAAGTCCATCCTACTAGTATCGAGGAAAGAGCAAAAGATTCAGGTACAAATTTCCTCAATAAATTGTTATGTCAAGACATCAATTACATAGGATTCAATTGGGGTCAACTTTTGTTTCTTAAAGATGTGGCTAGTTTTAGGGAAGGAACTCTAGAATCTTGGACTGACCAATCTTTCTCATCATATGGTAACCTACTCACTTCATCAAAGTGCATGTTTTTTTAATGGCCTATAATGAGACATGGAAATGTGAGAAATTTACATAGATAATAAGGAAAAAGATCAATTTGCTTTTGACCAGTTAGGCAAAGAGTTAGAAAACTTGAAGGCTATTGTTGAGGATATGAAGAGGTCTATTGCCAAGAAGGATAAAGCTTTACAAAACTCAAATGAAAAAATTAAACCCCTCGAGCTTATTGTTTCTGATGCTTCCAAAAGGCCTAAAATAACAAATTAACTTTTGAAAAGAATAAAGTTGATTTTGATGTAGTGGCGCATGATCAAGATGAATGGAAGAAAAAATTTGAATGGGAGCAATCAAAATATCAAGAACAAATTAAATTATTAGAGAAAGAGAAAATTGTTGCCAAAAATCATGCCACCAAACTAAAGAAGTTAGCCATGAAATCTTTTAACATCAGCCTTAATCTTATGATTGATCAAGTGAAATACATGTATGATGATCTTGATTTGAATTGTGTAGATTTAGATATGGACGTTAAAGATTTGGCCCTAGAAGACATTGGATTGGATGAGGATCAATGAGGTGTGTTGACCAAGAAAGCACGGATGATCCCACTATATAATATTTTTATTATTCTTGTATTTGTGTTGTATTTTGATAATTTTTTTGGATATTTTCATGGTTTGTTGATATTTTAAGATATCGTTTAATGTTTTGGTGAATGATTGTGATAATCTTTGTTTTCATTACTTGTGTAATTCATTTATGAAGATATTTGAGGTTTGTTGTGTGCAAAAGTATGAATTAATTATTCCAACCACTTGATCATGAGATCAACAAGATTAGAACTTTTGAGTTTTAAGTTAAGGTCATACCTTAGGTTTAGGTGTTTTTTTTCTAAAGCCAATGACTTTTGAAGTAGTGCTTCTAAAAACATTGACTATTAAGCCAATGACTATGAGTTGGATCTATAGGTCAATGACCTTAAAACACCTTTTTTAAGCATCACTTCAAATGATAGATTATTAGGTCAGTGACCTTTATCCTTCTTCTCATTATTTAAGCTGTCTTGGCTTTATGTTAAGACATAAGCAACTCATTTATTCATCCACTATGGGGTAAGATTCCAAAGTACTAGACCGATCAATGTAGGGACAAATCTTCATCTGGGTTTTCCTAATCCATGATTGATAGGTCAAACCTATATATTCTGTGACATGACTACTTGTACATGATATTCTCATAAATGTATGGCATTCCATGTTTTAGAAAGCTTCTTTCCCTTTATTATTTCTAAACGATAGGCTTTATTTCCTAGATTATGGATTATTTGGTATGGGCCTTTTCAATTCTCTGCAAGCTTCCTATATTTTGTTTCATTTCTTGGTCCATTTGCTTTCCTTGCTCAAATAAGCACCATTTCCTTTTTTTTTTCATCAAACATGTCCAAATTTTCCAAATGTAGCTCACCATTCACCTTTTCATTGAATTTTTCCTTTCTGGGGGTTGCCAGACCAATTTCCACTGGGATAATGCTTCCTAACTAAACACTAAATGAAAAGGTGTTTCCTTGGTAGCTATTTGAATAGTCATTCAATAAGACTACAAAACATTGGGTAACTCATCAACCTTTAAGTGTTTTGATCAATTTTAGCATTTCTTCAATCTTCTAATAACATTTTATTAGCCAACTCTACTTGTCCATTTGTTAGTGGATGTTCTACTAAAGCAAGCTTTTGCACTATCTCTAGGTATTGACAAAACTTCTTAAAGATTTCACTTTGTAAATTGTGCATCACTATCAGTCACTAGCATGTGAGGCATGCCATATCTACACATAATAGATTTCCTTATAAATTTTTGGGTATTACAAGTAGTAATTGTTACCAAAGATTTTACTTCGATCCATTTAGAAAATAAGCAACAATTATGAAAAATTTAAATTGCTCAGAAGCTGTAGGAAATGGTCCTAAGAAATCCACTCCCCATTAGGCAAATAACCAAGGGGGCGTAACTATATTTTATTTGGTTGGTAGTTTTTGAGGAATGTTTGCATGCCTTTGACATTTGTCAGACCTTTTTACTAGCTTTAAGGAATTTTTTTTCATGGTTAGCTTGTAATATCCTGATTTTAAGGCTTTTTGAGCTAAGGTTGTTCCAGCCAAATGGCTTCTGCATATACCTTCATGTAACTCCCTTAACACATAATTAGCTTAAGCTAAATGTAAACATTGCAATAATGGCAATGAAAAACCTCACTTATATAATTGATCATTGTCCAAGTAAAATGGGCAGTGTGGTTTTTTATTATTATTTTTTCAACTTCTTTTTAATTTTCTGGTAGTGACTAATTCTTAAGATAAGCATTTATGAGATCCATCCAAGATTTTAACCGATCTATTTGCATTGCTTTAATTTCCTTAATAGTGGGTTGACTAATTATTCTTTGAATGACTGATCAATTATTGGTTATGGCCTTGGCACTTGCCAACTTAGGTTGAGCATTTACTTAGTCATTTCCACTTTGCAGAATTTGTTCCAATTTGAAGTTCTCAAATGTAGATCTCAAAGCTTTCACTTCCTCCTTGTATTTAACAAGACAAGGAACTTTAGCCTTGTAAGTTTGACATACTTGACCAACTATACATTAAGAATCACTTTTGGCTTTTACCGCTTTGGCTCCAAACTCTTTCATTAGTTTTATTCCAGCTATCAATGCTTCATATTTGGCCCAATTATTTGTGGCTCAAAATTCAAATTTGAGGGAATATTCAATTATTACACCTTTTGGTCCTTTAAGGAAGACCCCAACTCCGCTTCTAGATTTGCTTAATGATCCATCGGTGTATAAAGTCCATTCATATGACTATTATATCAATCTTTGTTAGTTCAGTGATAAAGTCTACTAGGCCTTGTTTTTTTAGGCTATCCTTGGCTTATATATCAATCCATACTCTAATAACTTGACCAATCAAGCTACCAACCTTCTTGCAGGGTTTGGTTTTTATAAGACTTGCTTAACAGGTTGGTCAGTTATAAGAACCACTTGATTCAATTGGAAATTGGACTTTAACTTTTTGGGAGATGTTAATAAAGTGAATGGTGGCTTTTCAATCTTTTGATACAAATGTTCTAGCCTATGTAGAGATTTGCTATTATAGTAAATCAATTTTTATTCACCATTTTTTCCCCTAATCAGGACTGACCCTCCTACCTCATTAGTTGAAAGTAGGTATAAGTATAAAGTCTCTCCATCTTTTGGTTTTGACAAGATAAGTGGAGATAGCAAGTGTTTTTTTTTTACTTGGGAGAATATCTCTTTAGAAGCATTGACGCATTTGAATTCTTTTGCACTCTTCAAGATTTTACAAAATAGTAAGCATTTGTCTACCAATCAATAGCATTCACACCATATTCTTTATATATAAGTAAGATTTTACTCATATATTCTATTTATTGTTCATGGTAGTTTCTAGATTAAAATTTTGGGAGAGTAAGGGTTATGCCTAGACATGAAGCTAGAGAGAGTCATGATCCAACCATTAAGATGTTGTACTTCTTTCAAGTTGGCTAGTCCCTTTATGTTCAAAATTGCTTGACATTTAGTTGGATTGACTTCTATACTACTTTTTGTCAGCATAAATCCCAAAAATTTACTTGTAGTGACCTCACAAGCACATTTAATGGGGTTGATTCTCATTCAATTTTCTTTCATGCCACTAAAAATTTCTTCTAGGTCTAAAAGATGTATAAATAGGTCAATGGATTTGATTAACTTGTTGTCAACATAAACTTCTAGATTTCTATCAATCTATTCTTTTAAGACTTTGTTCATTATCTACTAATATGTTGCCTTTACATTTTTTAGGCCAAAGGACATAACTTTGTAGCAAAACATGCCTTTGTTGGTAATGAATGCAATTTTTCTTGGTCTTCCCACATAAGGATCTGATTGTATTCCAATAAGGCTTCATAGAAACTCATGACTACATAGCCACAAGTTCCATCAAATAGGCTATCAATGTTTGGTAAGGTATATGAGTCATTTGGATGAGCTTTATTTAAGTTTATAAAATCAACACACATCCTCCAAGTACTATTAGCCTTTTTGGCCATTACAACATTGGAGAGCCAACTAATCTAGGGAACTTCCCATATGAATTTCACCTTTAATAGCTTGTTAACTTATTCTTTTATGTCTCCGAACCTTTTAGGACTATGTTGTCTCTTCTTTTGTTAAGCCAACTTTACCGAAAGGTCCATGGCAAGTTTGTGGCAAGCAACTTATGGGTCAATTTTAGGCATGCCCATAATAGTCCATGCAAACACTTCATAATAGTTTCCCAATAGTTTTATCAATCTTGTCTGAAATTCAATAGGTAAGTTTTTCCTAATTTTGATTGATTGATCATTATTTTTTTGAATATCTTTACTTCTTCTCTTTCATATTTAGGCTTTGGATTCCATTCTCTGTTATGTTCTTTAGGATCCATCAATTCTTTTGTTATCATTCTACAATCATTGGTTTTTTTCTTGCTGCATTCACTTATTTGCCTCATCACTTATCTTTTGTTTTCCTTTTAAAGATTTCCCCCATTCAAACTATTCATGTAACATCTCTTAACTGTCATTGGTTGGCCTTGACTTGTCCTATCCCTTTTATATAGGGAACTTCATGAGAAGGTAAAGTATGAATACCATGGCCTTTGCTTGATTCAATAAAGTTCAATTGATAATGGTGTTATACACCGTATTAAAGGTGTTAACAACTAGGAACTCCATGCCTAGATTAGTTATTAAAGGCCATGTCCTTAGTGTGACTCTAAGCTTAATTGACCCTTCAATCGATACTTTCCTGCCCAAGAATCTAATCAAGTTGCCATGATAGGGCTTGAGATTAGATTTTGAGATATAAAGATTGGCAGTTACTTGATCGTATAGGATATCTGTTGAGCTGCCTTGATCTATTAAGATCTTTTTGATAGAATAATTGTGAATTATTATTGTGGCAGCCATCACGTCATCATGTTCTTTATCAAAACCTAGAGTGTAGTTATCTTTTGAACATGAAACGACAGGCTCTCCTTTTGATGATGATGCTTTTAACTTTTTATTTTCTACTACCATAACTGACCTTAAGTGTCATTTTTTGGCATTATTGTGGTTCCTTCTCTAGTGAAACCTCCTACTATGACTTTGACTACTCCAAGTATTTCATGCTCTTCTACTACTTCCTTCCCTTGTTATTTTGCCTTGCATTAGGAGACCTAGAATGAGAATGAGATTGTTCTCTAAAAGGCTGATTGTTCCATGCGTTGTATGGTCATTTGTTTCCTATTTGAATGGTTTTCTTTTATTATTGTAAGTGTTCCTTTCAGATTAAGTGTCTTATCTCATTTTTTAAGTTTATGCACTCATTCGTGTTATGTGACCAAGCTCTATGATATTTGCAAAACTTCTTATTTCCTGGTGAAGGAGATTTTTGGTTCTTTATAGGTGGGAGATTCAATAGCTTTCCAACCTTTATGTCATCCATAATTTTCTTTATAGACATATTCAACAATGTGTAGGCATAGAATCTTGGTCTCAATCCATGCAGTCAATCATCTCTCTGTCTTTCCTTTCTCAATCAGTCATCTAATTTTTTCAACTTGTTATTTTGCTCATTTAACCTCTTCAACATTAATGAGCTTGGCAGATTATGCCAATAGTTTAATTAGTAACTCTTTAGGATTTTTGGCTAGTAACTTAGAAAAATCTCTGAAGCATAAACTGACCAATATTAAGTGAACAACTACACCTTCTTACAAGTCCTTCATCTCTAAGGTGGTCTGGTTGAACCAATCGAGATAGCTCTTTAAAGGCTTATCTTTTCCTTGTCTGACATTGATTAGTGGGGCACTAGTTTTTTGGTGTGTTCATGATGTTGTGAAATAAGTGAGAAATTGGTCGTTAACTCTTTAAATCTTTCTATAGAGTTATGCCTAAGACCAATAAAGTAATGAAGGCCAGCTATCTTTAGGGTTGTGGAGAATGCTTAACACATAATTCCTTCAGATTTACCAAACAAGGGCATTGAAGCATGGAAAGCTTCAATATGCTCTTAGGGATCAATAGTGCCATCGCATGATTCTAGGTTTGTTGGAGCTTTGATGTTTTGTGGGATGGGTACAACTATTACTTCTCGAGTAAATGGATGGTTTGCATTTTCATCTTATTCTTGACAATAATCATGCCCAATTCACCTGCTCAATTGACTCTCTGAATGTCATGCTCGTTCTCTTTGAAAATCAAATTCCCAAGAATCCTTATTTTTATATTCCTTAGTACAATTGTGAAATGGCCTTCAATTGTGGGCATGACATTCATAATATTCATTCTAAAGGTATAATTGGCATTACCAATCTAGATTAAGCTACAGTTCACTCCTCATCAATTGTTGCTCTTCTTTGAGTTGCCAATTTTCATGATGAAGCATCTCATGTTCAAAATTTTTTGTTGAAATGACCATTCATGTGCTACTCATGTAACAAAATTCATGATTGATCTCGGTAATTGACCAACTATTTTTCTCTGGCATTAGATTGCGGGATCGATTATCGATGTTCTGAGAGTGATTCATTGTTAACACTTGCTTGTAAGACCTAAAATTACAGAAGGTTTTATAAGTGCATATTTGCCATTTTTATATTTTATCATAGCACTCTTAATCATGATTTGAATGAGCTTGACATACAATTGGTGAAAAGTAATCTCATTATTAATGAGAAAATTGGCAGTATTTTCTTGAGCAATTAATGAAAGTTGCCAATTTTCAACTGAAGTCAAGAAATATTGTTTATGGCAAAGAAATATAAAAAATAACTGGTGTTTGTAATAGATTCTGGTGATTTAAGAAATCCTCATGGATTTGCTAGACTTTTAACTTGAGAAAGTATTATGAAAGATGAAAAGCAACATTGCATCACATTTTATCACAGGAATATAATAAGATAAAAAAGTATCAGTATCAAATTTGAATGAAATGAAAAATAATTATGTTGAGGTAAATGAAAATATATTATGAGTAGAAGAAAATAATAGATTAAGATTGCAAACAAAGTAATTAACAAATTTTGACTTGAACTTGGCCAAAGACTAAGCACAATGGTAAAGAACGATAGAGACCAGCCACTGAAATAAAGATGCCCTACACAAAAAGACTTAGGAGCCACCAAGGCCCCTCCGATGATCAAGTCAGTCTATTTGGTCATATTCAGTGTAAGAAATGATATAAGTCTATAAATGCATGCCTAGGACTCTTATATACATTCATAGTGAGATCAACTAACTAATAGGAAGAAACATCATATCCACTTCTTGGTGGTCAGAAGATTCTAGAAGTATAGTTGTTACTAGCCTTTTGTTAGCTAATGATAATGGTGGTTAGTTATCAAGATTCATCATATCATACTACGTCATTAGGAACTCATCATTCTAGAAGCATAGCTTGTGACTGACCTTGTTTGTTTGCTTTATGACATGCAAGACTAGTGCGTTCAATTCTGATCATCTCGTGCTTTTCATGTCATTAAGAACTCACCATTTGTCATTCTATATAAAATCTTATAATATTTTACAAAAATTTAAAAATGTGTATAGGTTTATGTGTAATAAGTCTTAAAAAAAATTACAATTCAAGAATTTAAAGTTACATAAAAAATTCTTCAAAAATTTTCCTATTTTATATAAATGTTACAAATTTTAATAAAAAAATTTCTTTTTTTTATACAAAATTTACAACAATGCATACTTTTTAAAGTTTTTCCTCTTATTTTCATTCAAACCAAACAAAGTGTAAAATCTTCCTCTTACATGATATCTTTCTCATTCATTGTATTACTCGTCTTACTTTCATTATTTTTCTCTTGGATGGTTCTATCATTTTTACTTATAAGAATTCTACTTTTTTTTTTCTCTCTAGTCCAATATCTTTCTTTCTTCTACATTAGATTTAAACAAGAATTTATTTTGATTTTTCAATTTTACAGAAATCAAATATTATTTTTAGACTACAATTCATTTTATATTTGAACTTTAGCTTACTTTTCTATTTCATTATAACAATATATCATTTAGAGATAGAGATATGAATTACAAAATATTTGCTTAGGGTATAGATGGCTTTTTCAATTACGGGATATGAGTGGCATATGACTATTTTATTAGATTTTCGACTCAATAAATTACATGATATTTTTATTTCAATAAATCTATGTTCTTTTTTTCATCTAACATGGTGTTGGTGAGTAGCACATGTGGATCATGCAAGTGATCCAACTATCCACTCATTGATATATATATATATATATATATATGATTGGTCAAATTTACAGAACGCTCACATAACAAGCAAAGACCCTTTACTCTTTGCTATAAAACGCTTTACGTATGCTAGTTCGATTATCTTCGTCACATGTTTTACCTATTTGTCTCCTAAGATGATATATAACTTGAGCGTCAAAGTAGATATGATAGAATGCTACACTCACATTTGTAGCAAGTTCACAAGCTAGAAAGTGCGGTACTTGCTATCTATCACCTAAAAGCAAATTAACCAATGGTTAGTTCCATAATATTAAGGGACGAAAATATCGAGTCATGAAGCATTAAATAGTTCAGTGGAAGATAAATAATTAAGGCAAACAATCTATTCACATGTAGGGGCAAAGATAACACATCACATAGTACAAAGTAGATAAAAAATAAGCACAAAAAGGCACCCAAAAGTACAATACATGCAACGCAGGAAAACATAGGCAAAACCCAATAAAATATGGGACTACATAAATTGAAGAGGGGTTATTTCTTTGATTCCTATTAAGTCTCATTACATAGCATGGAGTGTGTAGGGAAGGCACCAAGATACACACTCTGACCTTTATACTAGCGCCATAATTCCCCACGAAGGGTCATCGAGCACTCCTTCTCTAAAGAGTATTTTGAGCCAAAGGTCTAATGACAAGACTAGACATACTTTTTGTGAGTTAACTTAAAGTCTTTTCTCTTAACTTATGAAGGGTTTTGTACATTATTTTGCATCAATGGAAAGCCAAAAATCTAGGGATCACAACCATGCGCTTATTTACTCTCACTGGATAAGTTACCATGATTAAAATTACATAAATAGTCCTAAAACTGGGAAAAATAAAAAAAAATAGTACATAAGTTGGATTACTTCCAAATTTGTGCTAGAAGATCTCCATCCTATGCTTGATTTATCCATCAAGTTTCATGTCAAATAGAGTATATTTGCCTATTGAACCACTACACAATGCCAACTTGTGACATTCTCCCTCACTCAATTGGTCAATGTCCTCATAGACTCTGCTGCTTGAAAGGCTTGTATCTACTCCTTGAAAGCTGCTAAGTTTTCAACTTTGTCCTAGCATGGTCTCCTTGTCTCCCAAACCCCTCCACTTCACTAATAACTCTCTCATTGGGTGCCTGCTCACAATCACCAAACACTTTGCTAGAATCTCCTTTACTACTTTCTACTTCTGCTTGTTGAGGTTGACTTCTGGCTTGGTGGCCTGGTTGTGGGTTGAATCTAAAGTGTTTGGATGATATGTTTTCAAGTTGCTTACATGAATAATAGGGTGTATCTTCAATCACTTCGATGGAGCAATCTTGTAAGCTACCTTCCTAACTTTTGCAATGACAAGAACTAGACCCTTATATTTTCTGATCAATCTCTTGTCTTTGGTTCTGAGACTCTTTAACTATTCCAACATCAACATCACTAATACAAGATCTCCCATCTTGAACTCTAAATCTTGACCTCCCTTGTCTACCTACTTTTTCGTTCTCTTTAATACTTTCTCTAAGTAAGCTCGGGCAATTTCTGTATTAGCTTCTAGTGTTTGGTGAAGTGGTGTGTTTTCAGATTTACACCTATATGACTCAGACACTATGTGGGGTAAGAGCAGTTGTTGACCTATTGTAATCTCAAACGGACTTCTATTGGTAGTAAAACTCTTTTTAGTATTAAAGTAGAACTGTTCAACATTAAGTAGTTGCTACCAATTCTTCTAATTAGCACTTGCAAAGTGCCTCAAGTACTCCTCCAAAGGCCATTAAATCTCTTGGTTTAACCATCAGTTTGAGGATGATAGCTAGATGAGATGGTAAGCTATGATCTATGAAGGTTGAAAAGTTTAAACTAGAAAGTCCTTGTGAATCTACTATTTTGATCACTCATAATGTTCTGAGGAGCACCCTAGTACTTGACCACAAACTTGAAAAATAATTAGGCTATCTCCTCCGTTGTGCAATACTTAAAAGCTAGGATCAAAGTTCCTTACTTCAAAAAATGATCTACCACCACCAAAATAGTGGACAAATATTCCACTTTAGGAAGGTTTGAAATAAAGTCTCATGAGACACTTTCCCATGGTCTACTAGTTACTTGTAACAGCTCCAAAAGTCCCATAGCCTTATCTTCTTGGCAGATGGGATAGGTTTTGGTGCAATCAACTACATTATCATGCATCTATGGCCAACAGTAACCTTACTTGAACAAGGCATAAGTTTTTCGCTAACCTGAGTGGCCTGCCCATAATGTATCATGGCACTCCTTCAAAAGTATGTTCCTCAAGTTGCAAAATTTGAGGACAAAGAGTCTTCTCCCTTTTGTCCACAACAGATCAACCTCCACCCAAAATTATGAGTTTTACCCTATTTGACTAGATTCATAATTGTTTGAGCTATTGGATCTTTGGTGAGATTCTCTTTGATGCACTATCGTATATTTGTAGTGTTACAACTATGAGCCGTACATGCCATCAAGGTCATTGCTACAAGCTTAGTCTTGCGACTAAGGGCATTTGCAACCTAATTGGTCTACCTTGTCACGTGCTCAAACTCAAAGTCAAATTTTGCCAAAAAATTTTGTCAACGACCTTGCTTTGGGGTTAACTTTGATTGGATGAAGAAGTGACTGACTATACTGTTATCAGTCTTAACCATAAACTTTTACATAAGCAAGTAATGTTTCCAAACCCATGGGTAATAAACTACTACTAACATTTCCTTCTCCTATGTCATATATCTCCACTCAGCTTCCAACAACTTATGGCTTTTGTCGACAATAGGATATCCCTCTTGAAGTAATAGTCCACCTAATGCAAATTCTAAAGCATCAGTCTAAACTTCAAAAGGCCTAGTGATATCTGGTAAGGCAAGCATGAGGTCTCTAGTCATAGCTCTTTTCAAATCCTTAAATGCAATCTGGCATGTCTTAGTACCACCAAACCACCTTTTTCTTCAAAAGGCCTATTAGTGGGCTGTCCTCATGAAGTATCTTTCTACAAATCTACAATAGTAGTCAGTAAGCCCAAATAATGATCTTAATTTCGTCACCTTCATTGGAGCATCCCACTCTTGGATAGCCCTCACTTTCTCTATGTTTATATGGATGCCACCATGTTCAACAATATGCCTAAAAAACTTGATGTACTCCTAAGCAAATGAGCACTTTTCTCACTTCACATAAAACTGTGTTGTATCAGTCTTTCAAATGCCAGTTTTATGTATGTCAAGTGGTCCTCTAGTGTGTAATTGAAAACAATACTATCATATAGGTAAACAACGACAAATTCATCTAGATAGTCATGAAAACCTAGTTTATGAGGGTGCAAAGAGTAACAGGAGCATTTGTCAACTCGAATGGCATAACCTTGAACTCAAAGGTGCCATAATGTGTGACACACATTATCTTCACCACATTTCTGTCTACCACCCTTGCTTTATAGTATCCCAACCTCAAGTCCAACTTCGTGAAGTAGCAAGCAATGCTCAACTAATTAAATATGTCTTAAACAAGAGGGATATAGTACTTATTCTACACTGTGACCTTGTTATGGCCCAATAGTCCACACATAGCCAAAGATTACCATCTTATTTCTTTTGAAATAACACCAAGCCTTAATGGTGCTTTTGATTGTCTAATAAACCCTAAATCCAACAACTTATTTAATAGCTGTCAAAGCTCTAAAAATTTTGGTGGTGCTATACGATAAGGTTCTTGCACAGAGGGCTTTGCACTAGGTAACAATTCAATTTGATGGTTAATAGCTCTCTACGATTGGGGTCTCAAAGGTAGTTGATCTAGCATCACATCTACATTTTGGACTTCTCGAGGCATAGGTTCCCCTCCCCCACTCTCTTTGCTTGCTAAAACTCCTACAAATGAAGGTTTTTACCTTCTTACACCTCTTTTGAATTGTAAAGTAAACAAGAGCCTAGTTTCTTTAAGTTCCTTCATTTGAACTGATACAATGTTTGGGTTCTTACCCATGATCAGGAGATAATTAGCTGCTAGAATAGGCATGGCTTGGTGGGCCATGAGGAACTCCATCCTTAACACCACATCATTGTCATCCATTCGGGGTGACCATGGAATCTGCTCTTCCTTGCCACAACTTAAGCTTCACTAGTGCTTGTTTTGCCACTCCTGTAGTCGTAAAGGCCTTAGAATTTATAGCTTTCATGCAACTTGGGTCCTTCTCCAACTTTAAGCTAACCTTTTGGTCTTCCCCTCCGAAATGAAATTGTGTGTGACACTAGTATTCACCATTATGCATTTTGTGGCCTTTTCGGTTATGTGTCTCATCACATACATAAGTCCTCTATTTGGCATCTTTTTTGCACTTTCAAATTACTTCTTAAGTGCACCAAGGAATCTTAGTGCTTCCATTTTGGGAGGATCTTCCTTTTTGCTATCACAATCCTCACTTTCCTTCTCACGATCTTTCTTGGTGACTTGCACAGCATTGAAGGTTGCTTTTTGGAGGCATACTACCATTTTGTGTGGACTATTGGATAAAAAGCGTGCTAGGGGTTTCTTTCACCTAGTGTTAATGGTATTGCAAGATGATGCTGAGCTCATGTTAAATCCTCATATATTACCATCCCTTCCCCATTTTTGTCTTTGCTAGGCTTTTTTGATTGTCCTCTACTTCCACTAGAATCACTATTTCCTAAGGGCTTCTTGCTAGGGTTGTCAGCATGGTAGTCGATAAAATGCTCTGTAATGGCCAAGGCAACAGTCAATTCCTACACTCATTGTCTCTAGAGTTCGGTCCTTACTCGGGTTTGAGGCCTTTAAGAAAGATGAACATATTATCTTTATTGGACATATCTTCAATGTCTCACATTAATGTTGAAAATTTCTTCACATATTATTGGATGCCACTAATTTGTTTCAAATCCTGAAAATGGCCCCCAACCATATACTCCACATTCTTTAAGAAGAACTGTGGCTTTAACTCCCTCTTGAAGTCTTCTCAAGATTTATTATACACTGACCCGCCTGGATATCCCTTTATTTTGTCCTTTGCCAAAGCTTAGCATTGCTAATGAGGTATATGGTTGCTGTTGCCACCATAGCTTCTTCAGAATTTGGCTTACCACTTAGAAATATTGTTCCATATCAAAGAGAAAATTCTCCAACTTCTTGACTTCTCATGCATCACCATAAGAGTGAGGCTCAAGCACTTTTATATGCCCATATTTTAATCCCCTTGGTTAGGGCCTTGGTTCCCAACAACTTGTATGAGAACCCTCAGCTACGCCTTCACATTTGCTAGCTAGACCCTTAAGTTTCAAATTATGTCCCCCAACTTACCTTCAGCAGCGGCACTCAGGATTTTTCTATCCAATCCCATATATGATTCCATCATGACTACCTAACTGGCAATCAATTCCCACACCTTAGCCCTATCGACAAGCTCAAGGATATCATTTTGTTAGATGTCTTCAACAACTTTGTACATTTGCTCCATTTGCCCTAACCCACTCTCGAGCTTGACAATACTTGTAGTGCTTGACATGATTATTTTGTCTTTAATCTTAAATACAAATCAAGGCAAAACCAAAGTGGGTTGAAACCATGCTTTGATACCAACTGTCATGGGCTGATAAGTTCATAAACTAGACTATGCAACACTTGTGAACTATGACCTGGAAGCAAGCTAGCCAATGGTTAGTCCCACGACACTAATGGACAAAAATATCAAGCCACATAGCATTAAAGAGTGTAGTGGAAGATAAACAATCAATGTAAACAATCTATTCACATGTAAGGGCAAAGCTAATACATCATATAACATAAAGCAAGTTAACAACAAGCACAACAAGGCACCTAAGAATGCAAGGCATGTAATGCAGGAAAATAAGGGCAAAATTAGATAAAATATGGGACAACATAAATTGAAGAGGGGCTACTTCTGTGACTCACATTAAGCCTCGTTGCATAACTTGGAGTGTGTAGGGGGCACAAAACCACACACTCCACCCCTTAGACAAGTGCCACAATTCCCCACCAAGGTTCACCAGGCACTCCTCCCTAAAGAGCATTTTGAGCTAAAGGCCTATTGAGAAAACTAGACATACTTTTTGTGAGTTGATATAAGGCCTTTTCTCTTAATTTAGGAAGGGTTTTGTACATTATTTTACATCAATAAAAAGTTAAAAATCGAAGGATCATAACCATGTGCTTATTTACTTGCATTAGATAAGTTACCTTGGTTAAAATTATATAAATAGTCCCAAAACAAGGCAAATTAGAAAAATAGTACATTAGTTAGATTGCTTCCAAATTCACACTAGAAGACCTCCATACTATGCTTGATTTATCCACCATGTTTCATGTCAAATAGAGTACATTTACCTACTAAACTGGTGCACAAGGCCAACTTTTGACACTTTGCCATGTTCTCAGTCTCTTTGTTTGGATGAAGTTGGTTCATTTTTGTTATAGTTATTATTGGAAGCTAATCCAGAAAAATCTAAAATATCATTGAATCAAGTTATAGATTTTTGCATTAAAAAATAATATCCTAGCTAGAGTTATCTAGAGAAATCTAAGGTTTACAAAATATCTTGCAACTTGTAATAAAGAAATAAAAGAAATTCTAGGCCTTAGGAATCAGTCCCCTATTACCTATTATTGACAGTAAAATCTGATCAACCTAAGTTCTAAACCCTAAGCTATAGAATGAATGTAAAAAGGGAGAAAAGAGAGAGAGAGAGAGAGAAAGGGAGAGAGAGAAAGAACAAGGAGACACTAGAAGTTTTTAACATGATTAAGCTAAAGTTAGTTTGACCCCTATGTCCATGGCTTTTATTACTCTTTGCTGAGTGTTTTTGTATTTAATGATTGAATATCTCATGTACAATGATTTCATCCCCTTTTACAATGGTTAGGGGGTTATAGTTTGAATGTAAATCTATAATAGATAAGTATCATGACTTGATTAGGATTACATAGTAGATCAGGATA